>PVJC01012643.1:0-39366 GCA_004026665.1 Murina feae | reverse complement strand
GAGCCCGTGCGCGCGCCTCCGTACCTCTGTACTTTGCTTCCGCTGCTGCTCTGAGTCTCAGACTCTTCTCTGGTTGTAGGATTTTCACTCAGCCAGCCGTCCTGCGGGTGCGAGTGGTGTCCATGTGTTCTTTTCGTGGTTTTTCTGAAATAGTTGTTCACAGCTGCATATGCGGTGTCTACCCTATGCCGCCATCTTGACACCTCAAAACAATTTTTTTTTTACATCTGAAATTCAGACCTATACATTTTCATTATTTATGGCAGGATTAGTTTGTGTGTGTTCATCTTCTAGACATTAAGTTGTCAAGATAGTTACCTGTTACATTAATATGTATAATCATTTTCACTCAACATGCAAGAAACAGTAGTTCATTATCATAACACAAATAAAATTGAATGTGCTTAGCCTAAAGCTTTGACTTAGACCTTAAGTGTCATGGTAATTTACTTAAGCATTTTATTTGTGTGTTTGTATTCAGTCACACATCATTGTTGTGTGTTCCTGCTCTGATCAGTGCCCCTCTGAGTGAGCCCTGAGCTTCTACACAGTGAGGGAAAGGACATTCTTCCCACCACTGCTTCTGTCTCCTGAGCAAGTAGAGTTCCTGGAAGATTTCCTCAAGTGTGTGGCTTGCTCCTGCTGCTAAGGCAGCCATACATAGGTGTAAATATGTTTCTCTTCTCTGCGTCCAGTGTGGCTAGAGAACTGTCTGGTTCTTGAGTAGGAGCGGCTGGGGATTGAGAAAATGAAAGAAAGAGATGGAAGAAAAAGGCTGGGGCCGGATGGAACCACTGTCCTCTGATGATGAGACAGAATGGATGAAGACTCTGGGACAGAGACAGTGACCCAGAGCAGATAACAGTGTATTTATTTTATACAGCAAAAAACAGGAAGTTTTACTAAAAGTCAAGACAAAGGAGATTATTTGCATTCTTGGGTGGGCCCTAGTCTTATTCATTCTTGGTGCTTGGCTGGATTTAAATGACAAACCCAACCTCTGGCACCTGGGCTGAAGGTCAAGCTGATAACACTCCTGCCTTTTGGCAAAGGATGTGTTTCCAGGACTTGGCTTCAACTGACTCCATTGGCTTCGGCTGACAAAAATTAAAGAAATGCCCATGTGCCTTCCCAGGCACTCTCTACACATTGGATCCTTGTTTCTGATAGGAATCCTATTTTAAACCCCAAATCATAGTGTTCTAGAAGATTGTGATGTGATGGTCCCAGTTACATTTTTCACCCTATAGAATCAGATCAGCAAGGCACAACCACTCTCAGAAATACAGTATTCCAACTGTTCTTTATAGTTTCAAATTATTCATGAAAAGCATTTTCACTGGGTCTGGTTACGAGTTCTGAATCATGTCACTAAAAAGTTAAATCAGTAGTTTTTAACATTTTTAGTGAGTAAGGTTTGATAAACTTCATTGAATTTATGAGATTTATATTCTGCTTCTTAGTATGTTGCAGAGCACATTTTAAAAGACCTGACATGATTAGAAATTAACTTTGAGAATTTGTAACCACTCTTGTCTGAGATCTACTGAATTGTCAGCAAATAAATCTTGGGCTTTCTCCAACCCATGGTATGTCCCTCCTCCCTCAACTGGATACTCCCATACAGAGAGCAGCACAGGCATGGTCCTGTCATAAAGGAGCTGTCACTTTAGTGGAGAATGGATGTTAATTAAACAATTACACAAATGAATGCCCAATTGCCACCTAAGGTCCATAAAGAAAAATTCAAAGATACTGTGGGGAAGTTATCTCTGAAGGCAAGGTGAAGACTCCTCACCTTATTGCTCAGCCCAGACAACGGCTTAGAGTCAAGGTGGAGAGAATAGTCCAGGCAGCCCACCACCAGAAAGGCCCCAGGAAAGAGGGAAATAGCGAGTTTAGGAACTATAAAAAGATCTGTTTGCTGTAATAATACTTTTCTAATTGATTTCATCTTAATCGCCGTCTTTCACAACAATTGTTTCTACCTCTATAGAATATAGAAAAGACCTAGAAAGTAGCATTAAATTAATGCCATTGTATTCTAAAGAATTAACCATATTATATTTGATAATATTTATTTCATATGAGCACACACTGTTTCTCAAATTATTCGCCTATTTTTAAGAGTATAATCTCATTTAATTTCTAGAGCAAAGCTAGGCTACCGTGATTACCAAGGTGATGGTGAGGTGGAGAAAGTGAAGTAAAGTAACTGACCAAGCTCACCAGGCTAGTAAATGTACTTGAAGCCTGCCCCTCGTGTCAGTGGAACCAGCACTATGCTGCTATTTCATGTTGGATAACGCTGTGTCATATGTGATGCTTGGGTAATGTCACTGCAAAAATCAGGGTTCGATCATAGAAGCAGAGCATTAGGAATGCTCTAGAAAAAGGGGTTGATTATAGAGATTGGGCCTTTCCTGATTGTGGGAACAAAACCTTAAAAGCGGTTGGTCCCTAATAGAATGAATTCTCTTGTCTATATGAAAATCCACTGTAAAACCAGATGTTGAGATGTGCTACTATGTTTATAGACATCATATGTTGAATTTTCTTGGCAAAATGCTACTTTTTGATATACCAGACAGATGGTCAAATTGAAGATCAATTTGTGACTATTCAGTTTTAAAAACTTAATAATATAACTGAATTTGAGTCAATCCTTAAAATTCCATAGATATTTACCTGCTCTTAAATATAGACATGGGAAAAGGTGTTCTCTCTATGTATAAACAGGGAATACGCTAATTAGCCGCCCATCACAACCACTCAGAAGGAGACTGCATCACGACTGCTCAAGAGGAGCTGCGCATGCAGATGGTGGGAGGGGACTGTGTGCTGCCCTCACCCCAGCGGCTGTGGGGAGGCTGGGGCTGGGCATGAGCCAGAGTTAAGACACAACACAAAGAAGCGCCAGACCCCATCCCAGCATACACAACGCAGTAGTCAGCGCTAAGCGGGTCCCGGCTCCTCCTCACATGGCTGGAGGCAGGGCGCCTTCTTGCATGATTGCAATCGCATGCTGCACCTCTAGTATTTCATAAAGATGATACTTGCTAGACCTGGAAGTACTCTGTTGCAAATACCCATAGTTCACATGTTATTCTATATAATAAAGAGGTAATATTCAAATTGACCATCACACCCTTGCACAAGATGGCTGCCCCCATGTGGTCAACAAGATCGCCGGCAGGGGAGGGTAGTTGGGGGCAACCAGGCCTGCAGGGGAGGGCAGTTGGGGGCAACCAGACTGGCAGGGGAGGGCAGTTGGGGGTGACCAGGCCAGAGGGGAGGGCAATTGGGGGAGACCAGGCCTACAGAGGAGGACAGTTGGGGCCAATTGGGCTGGCAAGAGAGCAGTTAGGCGTCGATCAGGCTGGCAGGGGAGTGGTTAGGGGGTTATCAGGATGGCAGGCAGAAGTAGTTAGGGCCAATCAGGCAGGCAGGCAGGCAAGCAGTTGGGAGCCAGCAGTCCCAGGTTGGAGAGGGTGCAGGCTGGGCTGAGGGACACCCCCCAGTGCATGAATTTCATGCACCTGTCCTCTAGTATTATTATATGCATAATACTACTATCGGAATTTCTGCAGTGTGTTTCATGACTTGGGTTGCCATTTTAATTCATTCCCTATCTTTTACCCATTCCAGTAATTTTGCCATTTGCTTATGTAATGGGCCATATAAAACTCAGAATTCTTACCTTTCTTTTTTGATTCTTTGAGAACCTTTGACCTTAGAATTCATTTATTTATTATGTCCATGCAGTGATCATAATTTTTCTAATATGTCTTTTCACAGACATGGTGATTTCATTTCTAGACATAATGCTTTTAGCAGTAATAGGTTGTATCTATTAAGAGTGTGTATTTTGGACCATAGGACTAATCTAACTAATTTTTATCTTATATTAATTAAAATTCTAAAATTTAGATTTTGTCTATTTTCTACCTTTGAGTAGATTTCCAGGTAGTATTTATTACAGTGATTTTTCTACCTATTTCTTGACTGTGACTGTGATATTAACCTTTTATAATTAAGATGCTCTGTCTCTTTGACACATAGCATGCCCTTTTAGTTCTTCTTAATTTTTTTAATCTCCAGTCATTTTTTAAAAATTGTATCCATTTACTCATGTACCACTTCGTTGGTACCTTCAAATGCTAAACGCTGTCTCATTTATCCTTAGTAATCATGCTGGATTTTTCTGTCCTTTTTAATATTTAGGTTTTATTGGATGAATCTAGATTGCACCTTCTCTAACTGTGTCTTAAATAATTGCCACTTAAGGGAATTAAGAACTACAAGGGAAGGAAAATGCTGACCCATAGACTAAGCAGAGGGAGAAAACGTTCCCACTGGGTCCAATTTCCTAAGAAGGACCATCAGGATAGTGGCTGGGACCTGAAATTATGGTCTGAATGACCTCTAGCAAATGTTCAGTTCACAAAGGAACTTGCCTGTGTGTGCACCAAGCAAAATAGGGCTAGGTAGTATTCACCCCACTGAAAAAAGACAGCCAGATCCCTGTCCTTGGCGAGGTTATAAAAGCTCAAGGAGAGAAAATAATCATTTAGAGCATGGAGACAGAGTTGACATTGCAGGATAAGACGTGACCCAAGGTTTAATACAAGCTAGCATGGGGATGCCTTTGATCCAGAAGGTAGGTCAAGAAGTCCCTTAAATTCTAAACATCCACTTTTGATCATGTCATCTGTTTATTATTTTAGGACATAGTTTCTGTTGATTGTAATACCTAGACATTTATCTAAACAGGCATACTTAGACTGTCATACTCCACATTTCTCTTATATTTTATTCTGTAAACCGGACTCTTGAGAATAAGTATATTGAAAAATTAGAATTGAAATACAAGAAAATTGATCTTTTGTTATTTTAGTTAAAACTTTCTATATTGACAGATAATCATTGTGATATTTTCTATTTAAATACAAAGTATAAGTAACAGGTAGTGTTTTTTTTAATGTATAATGATATTCAGTAGCTCAGTAATAACTTGACATCAGAAGTCCAATTAGGACTATTGTAAACGATTAATAGTATTTCCAAGTCTTTTACTGATAAACCTCAAATACTTAATAATTGAAATGTGAAGAAGAAAGGCAATGATGTCAATTAATAAAAAAGGCATTATATCTTTGTTCTAAAAATATTCACATGAATTAACTTCCATTTTAAATTCTTACATAGTCAAGTGATGATGAACACAAATGTCATATATATGACCTCAGGGTTTCATAAGATATGAAGAACTGAACTAAATAGGATAAGTAAACAAAGTTTTGCAATCAATTATAAGAAAATATTGACAACATGTAGGACAGAGATAGGATTAATATAGCCCAGTATTCACTCTGAAGATCACTGTTCCTGATTTACAGAAACTGCTCTCAAATTGATTTTTTAAAAAAGGCAAATTGGAATAGGCATTTTAAAATGCAGATATCAGTAAGTATATACAAAGATGTTTAACCTCATTAATTATCAGTACCTCAAGACAATAAGATGCCAATTTTTATCCATTGGCAGGAACCTGACAGGTTGAGAATAACCAGTGATTGAGCACTTGTTGGAAAATTGGAAATCTCATATGTTCCAGGTGTGAGAGTATGTTGTTAATACTACTGGAGAGTGAGCTTAGACGTACTTTTAAATTTTAAAGTGCACATGCCATTTGACTCAGCAATTCTGTTAAGCATCATTCTATGGAATAAGTGTCCCAGTGTGTGAGGATACTTTGTTATCAATTATTGTAATGGTCAAGAGCCAGAAACCATGTAAATGCTGTCAGGAGGGGACTACTCACAGAGTGGATAATGGCACAGTTGTTAAAATGAACTGGATACATGTGTGTTTACCTGATCATGACAAGTGTTTACATGCAGAAAAGGAGATTGCACATAATGGACCTGCTGTGACTATCTCTTTAAAAGGGTGGAGAAATAGCACCCTGCATGTATATTTGTACGAGCAGAGACCCATGCAGATAACATGCTCTAGCCTATTGATATTGGCCATCTCAGGGACAAGTTAGATGACGAATGGATGCTACGCATTTTTTTCTTCATGGAACTCTGTATTTCTGTGGTTTTTCTTCATAACAAAAACATGTTACTTCTGTAATTTAAGAGCTTCTAGAAAGATGTTAAAATGATATGTTGGGAATGTTCCTAGCTTTATTTTTTAATGTATGTACTTGTTTACACAATGATGGACCTAAAAGTATAAGCTTTTCTGTATTTTCTGTAACGTGTTGCTTGTTATATTTTAAAGAGAAGGCAGCAAATGCTACTAAAACTATTCTGAACACCTGAAGAATCAAAATTAAGGAAATAGGTCCCTCCCTGCCAGTGACGTCAAGGTGGCCAGTATGGTATGATAGACAAAATGATTGACTTAGAAAGAGATAAGCCTGAACTCTGAGCTGACTTTGGCCCTTCCCTGCATGTGCCATGGGACACTTAGTACATGTCAGCTTCTGGTTTGCATGTAGGAAATGGGTTCAGAAATCTGTCCAGTCATGGAGATCATGGGAATTAGCTTATTACATCACATAGTCTCTATTACAATGCTTCTCAAATAGTACTCACCAATTAAATCACATACTTTCTCCTAAGATTGGGCTAGAGAGGTGGGGAGGAGCCAGAGTGTAAGGAAACCAGGTAAGTAACAGAGGGTGACCTCGTGAGATTTATGTCATTCACTGGCTTTGTGCCTGTGAAGTATTCAACTTTGCTGTCTGTCTCCTCAAACACTGAAACGATAAGTCCTGCTTTGTAAGAGGAAAATAAAACAAGTGCCCATGAGGTGTCTGCTACATACCGCTCACTCAGGGAAGGTCAGTTCCTCACATGTCCAGATCTTTCCATTGACCTCCAGTCCCTCTCCTAACAGCAAGTCACAGCATCAACTGTGTTAGGGAGAAGGAGATTGGGGGCTCTATATTTTGAATGTACTACATTTTCTTTTTCTTTGTTCTTCTTTTTTAAAATCCTCACCGAGGATTATTTTTTCCATTGATTTTTAGAGAGACTAGAAGGGAGAGGGAAGGAGGAAGGGTGTGGAAAAGAAGAGAGAAATCAGTGTGAGAGAGACACATTGATTGATTGCTTCCTGCACACACCTCATTTGGGGCCTACGATGGACTGTGCAACCCATGTATGTGCCCTTGACCAGGAATCAAATGTGAGACCATTTGGTGCATGGGCTGGCTCTCTATCCACTGACCCACACCACAGAGCACATTTTCTTTTCTTTTTATATTTGCTTATTTCTTAATTGGGTTATTTAAACCATGTGTTTCCTTCTTCTCTCCCTTCCTTCCATCCGTCCATCTTTCAGATGTTTACACAGACACATCCTCTCTTAGTTCAGATCAGATAGTAGTGAGGGAAGGCTCCAGAAGGTGCTGACTGAATCCATGCAGTGGAGTTGTGGAGGTGGGGGATCGAGGCTGGAGACACTTCAGGGGGTAGTGTCTCCATCATTCTTTCTTGAAACTTCTTGGATTCGAGGCTTTCCTGTTGGATGCCTTTTCTTTCTGTTACTTGTCACCAGAATGTTATTCAGTGATTTTTGTGATGCCCTGCATAATTACAAACCACTCTTTCTAATTCCTAGATTGCTTGCTGATCAGAATTCTGAATTTTCTCGAGCATTTATTTGAAGGTGTCTTCAGTATCCATACCATGTTCACTTCAGCCTCCTCCCCTGCTGGGCTGGTGCGATCCATCACTCGCACACTTCCCTTAGCCAGATGAGTCCCAGGGCAGGTGAGGACCTGGTTGACTTGCATTCATAAAGCTGGAGCTCTTAGTAGGTTTGCTCCCTAAGGATCCATTGATTGAGAAGTTGGGAAGGTATCTAGATGTGCAGGGAAAAACAGATACACACCCATAATCAATGCATAAAATGCATTGGAAAGCATGTATTTGAATATCTGAAAGAAAATAGGGTTATAATGAATGAGAATAAATCAGAATTTCTCAGAGTACAGTATATACTTAACCTACAGTTAAGTAGGTTAAGTATATAAATTATTCTTTCTTTAAGTAGTAAATAAAGTTACTGGGTTTTTTCCCCTTCATTTATTTCCTATTACATGAAGACTATGTTTGATGGTATCAATGTAGAGCTACATCAAAGATGCTTGTAGAAGAGAAAATACACAGCCTTGAGCTGAACCCTACAAGATAGAGCAAAAACTTCCCCAACAATGGTAATGTATTTATTAATGCTTGTTTTGTTCCTTCATATAGAAAGTTGCAAAAGCTCTGCTAGGGTTTGAATGAGTTCCCTCCTCATATTTTTCACTCCTCGCGCACAGAGCCCCTTATATTCTCACTCCTCCTCACCCACAGAGCTCTTCATATTCTTCCTCCTGCACAAAACTCTTCATATTCTCACTCAGAGCTCTTCATGTTCTCAACCCTTTTTTTACACAGAGTTTTTATGTTCTCAGTGACTGCAAGATGGCAGGAACGGACATAAATAAAACCTGTTGGCCTCAAAAATCATCTCCATGGCTGAGTTTAGATACTCTGTGGGGCTGATGAGCGCTGAGACTATAAACTATTATTAGTAGAAACATCAGAAAAAAGGATATTGCAATGTTTATCTGCACCTGAATCCCTGTGCATGTTTCTTCCCTGCAACATGTATGGTGGGCTTTTTGAGGTCGTGAAAGTGTGTAGAGCCTCATGGATACTGTGACCAGAAAAGAATGAAGACCATCATACTTGTCTTAAAAGCTCTTCATAATCTTGGATGTTCTAGCAAGATTTTTATATTCTTCTGTTTGTTTCTTTTCTGAGCTAAAGTTTTGGTAACAACAGAAAGGCTGGGAAATGTACCTACTGACACATGGGTGTAGGATCAGATTTAATCAAACTTGTCCTTACAACAGAGACAAGATTTTCTTTGAATGGTTTGTAAAAATCGTTTTAATCCAAAGGAAGGAAGGAAGGAAGGAAGGAAGGAAGGAAGGAAGGAAGGAAGGAAGGAAGGAAGGAAGGAAGGAGGGAGGGAGGGAGGGAGGGAGGGAGGAAGCGAGGAAGCCATTCCACACATGTGTTTATAAGGCACTTGTTGTTTGGGCCTGGAAGCACATGTTCGTAGGTCACTGATGGCCTACAGTGACCAGGTTCTAGGTGTGCCCTGTAAGTGAGGTCAGTGCCCACATTGCCTGGTGCACTCTTTTATAGGAAAGTCCTACGTTTACCAAGTCTTGGGTGTCATACCAAGGACTTGATATATTTGAGGTATTTTTTCAGTGTTTTTTCTTCTTCCACCATCTTTTAAGAATCAACCTCTTTTTGAAGAGTTAATGACTATTAGATCCTATTGGAAGATCTATTATTATCCTGTTGTAGAGGTTTTCTAGATTCTACCCCCAAAGCAGTCACCTTAAAAATCATTGGGCCTGATAGTTAATATTTATTGTGAAAATGAATTCATTAGCTTTATATCCACTGAAAAAGCCATGCTTAGAATTTACAACATAATTACATATAACTAGTATATTGTTATTTTCCTAAGAATTCTGATTTTTCTTACATCAACTCATTTAGAGATTAAAAATATAGATGTCACTGAAAGAATAACAAGTGTAAAATTATTACCTCCGCAGCTAACGTTTAGATTTTATGTTACTTGATCTTTTAGCACATTGGAGTTCTTTTACAGCTGCTACCTTGTGCATGAGCATTCATTTTCCATGTGAAGATTGAATTATTTGTCTAAGTCACTGCCCTACTGAAATTTCACAGTATATTTGAGGGGAACTGGACCATGAACACACAGGTTGTTTGTTCTTCATGGAGGCTCAGACATGGATCTCCTGATGAGCGAGATAACAAATGCAGGTACATTTTGTATTTAAAGCCCCAAATTCAAAGGAGACAGTTTAGGCTTGAACGGGACCTCATAAGTTGATTGATACATTGTACTGTTCAATCAAATTGAACCATAGCTACAACAATCAAAGTCTTGGTAGAACCAGAATGTGCCTCATAAAGTAACTAGAATGAAGAGCCTAGTGTGTAACTGGAATCTTCCAGCCTGAAATCCATTCTCTTGACAAGCAGGGTAAGGACAGTGTCCTACTAAGTGTGGCCCTGCAGGGGCATGGGATTGAAGAAAGAGTCACCACTAAACTGACACTGGTTCTGCCAAACAGTTTCCCCTTATTTAAACCTTCACAAGGCCATGCTGTGTATTATCTGTGGCTCACCTGGAAGAATGTGGATCGCTAACAGAAATAGGGTGTTGTAATGGAATAAAGTGTTTCCACTTGTTAACATGTTACCAAATGTTTGAAAGCAGATTACATTCAATCTGTGTACTCATTACATCTGTGGGGTCTGAAAGCTATGTATAATATTTAGTTCTTTGGATTATAGTGGGGCTTATATTTATATCCCACCAAAGGCATCTACTTGGATGTGAGATAGCTTTTACATTCTTTTCATAGAAAATAAAATCTGTTGATGATTTTTTAATTTAAAATGTGTGTTAATCTACATTGATTTCTAAATTTGTTATGGATTCCTTAGCTGAGAAAGACAGTTCATCAGTGACCACTCTGTTACCTGACAGCAATTGATAAAGCATCCATGTACAAGTGCCAGGAAAGGTTAATATTTATTGATTTCCATCAGGCTGCAACACATGTAGTTTTGCCATCCGAGATGTATGGCCAGCAGCCCTGGAATATGTACACTGCAGAGCGCACACTAGACTCTGTTATAACCTAGGCCAGAACTCAAGATGTAAAAAATGGCAGATATTTAACAGAAAGCTCTGAATGTGTAGCTACTTGGAACCTGTACTCAAATTTAATATTTTTAAAAATATTTTTAATTGATTTCAGAGAGGAAGGGAGAGAGGGAGAAAGAGAGAAACATCAACAATGAGAGAGAATCATTGATTGGCTGCCTCCTGCATGCCCCCTATTAGGGGGGATTGAGCCCGCCACCGAGGCATGTGCCCTTGGCCAGAATCAAACCCGGCACTCTTTAGTCCAGAGGTCGCCAACCGGTGGTCCACAGACCAGTGGTAGTCTGAGCTCTAAAAGGTTGGTGACCACTGTGTTAGTCTGCAGGCCAATGCTCTATCCACTGAGCCAAATCAGCTAGGGCTCGAATTTAATATCCTATATAATAAAAGCCTAATATGCAAATTATCCCCCCGGGCAGTCATTCGACTGGGAGTTCAGTCAGGAGCCTAGGAGTTCAACCGCTCGCTGTGACATGTGCTGATCACCAAGGGGCGGCATGGAACATGGCACGTGTCGGCGAAGAGACGCTGGCAGCAGGAGGCAGTGGAGGCACTGTCAGCCCCAATGGGCCCTGACAAGAGCAAGACCACAGTGGGATAGTGGAGCAGGTGAGCGGGTGGTGTCCTGCCAAGGTGGGTGAAAGTGGGGGCTGATCACCCCACAGATGGCAACTGGCAGAGGGTGGGGCTGACGCCCGGCTCCCAGGTGCTGAGGGGGCTGGGCATAGGGGGGGGCCTGACCCCAATCGATCATCCTCCAGGCAGGATTGTGGAACAAGTGAGGGGTGGTGCCAGGCTAAGGTGGGGTGCCAGGCCAGGGCATGAGCTGAGGCCTGATCTCTGCAGGCCACCCCAAGGGACACCACCCGTGCTTGAATTTGTGCACTGGGCCTCTAGTTTTAACACGAAACACAAGAGCACTTAAAAACTAAAAATGAATCCTTGCTTTGCAAACAGCAATCCCATTCAGCCTTTACTTCCACTTGATTGTATGCTATTGATCTGAGGAGATTTTCAAGCAAGAGCTGAAATTATGAGCAATGAAGGACTTCTTTAGCAAAAAAGTATGTAATTAGCAGAGAAAGGGGAAAGCCTGTGTTTAGTTTTAAAGGAGTTTCAAAGAAGCATTTTGAGTGCTACACCAATATTCACAGGAGCTAAAGAGCAGTCTCAGCTCAGAACCATGCATTCAATCTCTGGAGGCAGCTTGTGGGTGAACATTAGGGGAAACTGGCTTTCCCTTGGTCTCTATCTGCATCTCCCTGTCTCATATGTAACAGCCAGCAACCCTGATCTCTGCCTATTCCTCTGCTGTCTTCCTGCATTCACGCCATGCTTGCTGGGTGACACTGCACAGATTCCAGTTCCTAATAGGTGAAATCAGAAGTTATGGACAGAGTGTGCTGAAGTTCCTACCTAGCCCTCAAAACCCCAGGCTTAACTAAAAGTCTCCTCCTAGATTTGAGACTTTTAAAGCAAGTAGTGGAAATCCTAATGCTAGAAGAATAAATCGCTTCCCCAGTTGCATGGATCTCAGAGTGTCTATAGGTGTTTTTAGAGCCACCCCCAGTCTTGTGTTGCTTGCGATTTTTTTTCTTCCCTCACACATCTCTTGCCCATTTTATTATGCATATTTAAAGAAAAGGGCGAGTTTTGCTTCATGAAAAGTAAGCATGCATCTCCTAGAAAACCAGTCTTGTAGTTTAAATATTATTTGAATATATGGCAAATCTTATTCTAAAAAAATAAAAAGACCGAGAAAATTCCTGAATCAGGTTCTAAATGCTATTCACAATTTGACGTGTTTGTTTTTTTTTTTAAGAAGGCTTCATTTCCCCTCATTTTATTAGTCTTATCTGTAATAATAAAAACAGAATATGCTAATTAGATCAGATAATCTTCCGGACAAAACCGCAGCAGCAGTGGGGGCTGAGCCCCTTGCATGAATTTCATGCATCGGGCCTCTAGTATATAATATTGCTAAAATTTTCTTCATAAGCACTAGTGTCAAATGAATCTAATTCTTTATATAGTTTTAATTTATTAATTCCCTGTTGACCGTCATTAATCTAATTTTCTCCTCCTTTCTCTCCCTTCACTCTCCTCTTTAACTTAAGTACAAAGCCGGGTCTTATACTAATAGCGTAATAATTAAAACTGCTTCCTAAAGCGCCCCATTCCTCACACTGCTATTCCTCCTGCCAGAGCAACCTGTTTGTGCTGTCTCCCCCCTCCCGCTGTGTCTCTGGTTTCCCCTGCTCACCTGAAACCCTCAGATGACAACCAGTGACAGGATCACCGAGCACCCTGTTTCCTTCCACAAGTAAACACTGCTGCCAGGGACCGGTCACTGATGCGCACAACTCCCTCACCCCAAGTGAGTCATTGTGATGTGTGAGGTTTTAGGATATTATTAATTTGCCGTTCATCGCCCTGTTTAGGAATATACCACGGAAAAGCAGCGAGACACAGGCCAGAGTACCTTATAGAACCAACTCAACTGAAAGAGGAAAAAGAACCATTTCAAACCATTCATTCCAAATTAGAGAATCACTTTAATTTTTATGAATAATAGTGTGATTAAATGTGAAATTTTCAAATTTCACAAAGCCAGACTTACTGTTAGAATCAGGGAGCTTGTGCAATTCTAATAACTGTGGGATGTATTTTCTGCCCACCCCCCACGAAGAAGTATATCATTTGAATCACTTTTTTATCAAAGATATTATTTAATTTTCAGTTTCAAATTTACTGATTTAAAAGATGTACTTTATTTTGTGAATTGTCAGAAAATGTGAACAGAGAGATATTTTAGCCCCATTTAAAATTTTTATTTACTTTGTGTATATTTTAGTTCTAAATAACACATACATTTTAACAATTAATGCATGTTTCATAACAATTCATATGGTTCTCTTTTCTTTTTTTGTATTGAAACTGAAAACTAAACATGATTTTAGTGATTTGGTTTATATTAGACATGCATTAAAAATTTAATACAAAAAACTAAGCATAAATCTGGCAAATGAAAACATGTTTTTTTGAGGTAAAATAACAATAAAACATCCTAGGAAATAATGACTAAAATAACATAGTTTTTAAGCTTCATTTTTGAACAGCTAATCTGTGTTGCTATCTTTGAGAGTGAGATTTCTAAATACATTTTAGTTAGTTCTCTTTAAATGTGCTTAATCATGCAAAGTGTGATTGGCTTTGGATTAAGACTATTATAGTTCTCAGAAACACTTTTTTCATTGAAAAACTGTGTTTGTTTTAGTTCTTGAAGCGAGAGTTAGTAGTATAAATGGTTTACCTCATCAATTTGACTAGCAGAAAAAGCAGGTCATTCTTGTCTCCTGACAGGTGAGATTCTGCTGTCCCACACATTGTCCCAAGCTGGATGATGCTGAAACCATTCCAGGGCAATTCCTTGTTTTTATCTTGTATTTGTGTAATTGTAAAGAAGAGGACAAGCACTTTCGTGGATCTTTCAGTCCAGTCTCTTCTGTATAGTTTGCCTTCTTTCTTCTAGTGAATTGTATCACCTAATTTTAGCTGAAATTATTATTCGTTTCATGTGACCTGGGAGAATTACAAATATTGTTCAGTTAGAAGACCCAGTCATGATGTTTTCCATGCCAGCCTCAGCCAAGCCATTTCTTAATTGCAGCTCGTTTGGGAATTTTAAAGTGTCATTTTTGTTAGAGCTGGACTTGGCAAAGTCCACAGAATCCTTCAGTAGAGTATGCTGTGAAATGGCATCATTTAAATTAAAAAATAAATCTGAGAAATGTTTCAGTCCTGAAAGTCATGGACACTCAGCACCAGCTGCAGCAGCAGGGTGCAGAGCTCCCCTCCCCCTCAGTGGCTGTCTCTGTCTCTGTGCTGTCATGTGGGCGGGGGCCAGGCCCAGGCCACACAGGGTCACTGAAAGGATACTCTGTGCAGACACACAGGTCGGTAGGCCCGGGGTTTGCAGCCAGCCTTTCTCAAGTTTCCTGTGAAGGAAGCCGGAGCGGCACTGCTCTCGGAGCAGGACTCCCGCCCCTCACCAGGCCTTTGTCTCCACCCGCCTCCTTCAGTGCTTTCCCCTCTTCTTAGGAACTCTCAGTCCCACTCCTTTGTACTGTCTTTTACACAAGAACACAGGAAACATGCTATATTCCATACCCACAGAACAGAGGGGGACACAGAGTGACCTCAGAGGTCAAATAATTAAGTGCAGGGCGAGCGGTGGGAGCCAGGACGCCTCTCACTCAGTGGGCAGTGGATCAGGTGCCCCTTAGAACTGCGATTCCCCATCACCTTCGTAAAGAAGGAGTTCTCTTCTGTCTCACAGAAGGTAGCATTTTCCCTGCTCTTCTCCTTTCTGCTTACCTTGCTCTATTTAGAAGAGTAAATTCATCTCATAATCCTCTGTCCACTCGTTTTGTCTAATGGGAGCTTTTTCTCATTGGTACTTTTTTCATTTCAAGTGCCATGGGAATATCCTGTCTTTCTGTTATTTATTATGACCTTCTGCTTGTTAATCCGAGGTGTCCACTGACATTCACCTGCTCTTAGTCTTCATTACTCAGACTGTGCAGTTTATTTATAAAACATGTTCCAGATTGCTGGTTTCTAACTGACTTTCCCCTTAATCTCTCCTTTCTTACACAATACTGTGTAGCCATAGACATCACTGTTGAGGTTTTAATTCTGACCAAATTATTTGTCTAGTTCTGAATTGCTGTATAGAAAACTTAGAATTTCAAGCAATACCAAATTAATTTATCACTGAAATATTATATTTGGATTTTTGAAAATTATATTTCTTAAAAAAAACTTACCCATTTGTTATTAATCCTAAGAAAAAATAAAGTTCACCTTTCAGAAGAGAGGGAAAACAAATGTTGAGTATGAGGGAGCGTTAAAATAACAATACCTCGAAATTTCTAAGCATCTTTGCTGTGTGTAAGAAAACCATGTTAAAATGTAGATAACTTTAATTAGAAATCAGAAAACAACAGCTAGAACACCTGGCCTTAAAATAAGACTTCAAATCAGTTATGCATTTCAGAATTAAAGTCAGAAATAAAGAAGAAATAAGATAACTTTGAACTCTTAAGGTGTTTTATGTAAAGGTGTTTTGTTGTTGTTGTTGTTGTTATTGTTGTTGTTATCAGCAGCATTTAAATTAGAAAGCATGCCAGCATTTGAAAAGGAAGAGCACTCAAAAAGTTGGAAAGCAAACTAAAAGACTCAAGTCTAGTTAGCCATTGTGTTGCTTTACAGAGCAGACACAACAAACAGATGCAGAAGAAAAAGAAGCAATGTTTAGTTTTCAGTTTCAATACAAAAAAAGAAGAATGTGGCTGATAAACAGAGGAAGAATACTTGACATAGTACATAAACTATTTAGGATGTTTTCAGCAGATACACTTCTGTCAGGCAAACACATTTGAAATCAGATACTTAAGTGAACCACTGGACATTGTAAAAGCAAGGACACTGATGAATGAAATGCCCGTTGAACCAGGAGCTTATGTATCTGGAAGTTGGTCCTATTACTCACGGTCCCTGTTATAGGTGAGCACTTAACCTCTCTGCTTTAATTCCCATGAAATAAAAAATAATATTTTAATAGATGAGCTCACTACGTCTTCTCAGAACGATGCACTATGATTTTCTGAGATTACAAATAATACTGCATTGCAATCCTGATCTCCTGGTAATCTCTTTCATAATTCTCAATTGTTGAGATTTTGAGGAAAGCAAAAACTCAGAATATTGGTACTTTTCTAAAAGTTTGCCTACAGTTTCCAGGGAATCTGAGATCATTGTGAAGACCAAGGATAATTGGAGAATGAGACAGTTGTACAGAAGCAGATGCATGGGGAGTGGACAGTAATTCTAGAAAATTTTTCATCAGATTTAATAGGGCACATGAACAGATATTAAGTTAGAAAATTTAAATACACACCAAATGAGAATCCCTCAGTAGGATTCTCTAGGAAGCATTGTTAGAGCAATCACAGGACAATGAAAGGAGTTTTCCTAGAATTTTTTACTCAAAAGTAGTATCCCTACCCCTTGCCATTAATGAGAAATCATCACTTACGTGATCAACAGCCCTGGAGGCCAGGGAAGAAAATTCTTGTTCATTTTAGAGTAGTGACTAACTTGTGAATAGAAAGACTGTGTAACTTAGTGGCTGTCCTCACATTTGTGATTCTCTGTGCATTCTTGGTAGCTGATGGCATCTCACACTGGGTGTGTTCCAGGCTCTATGCTGTGCCCGCGGGCAATCTCTCCTTTCTTCCTGAGCATGGCCACAGTGCTGTGCTGTCAGTGGAGATCCAGAGAAGGTTGTGCAGGAAGGCAGGGCCCAACCAGATTCACCCCACAGTGTGCCCTGGTTTCTCAGTGCTCTCTAGTGCCAGGCATGGCTTCTGGCCCTAGACACAGGGTCCAGCTCTCAGGAGAATTGGTAATAAGGAAATCAATAAAAATACACACTACCATACCATGATGAGAAAGAGGTAAAATGAGAAGCAAAACAGAATTGGATGAGAGAGGGAATCTGCCTGGGAGGCACTAGAACTCTTTCATACATTATTAGGGAAAAGTTTCTAAAAAAATGATTCTTAAGAAAAAGTTTTATTGAGTAACAGTTAAAATACAATAAACTGCATGAATTTAAAGTGGAGAATGTGATGAATTTTGACATATGTATAAATCCTGGAAACAGTCACCATGATGAAGATACTGAACATACCCATCTCCAAAGCTGTAAAGAAGTGACTTTTGAATGGAGACCTGAACAAAGTGAAGCAGGAGCTGGAAAATGTGTCACTGAGAACAGCATGTGGACCCCAAGGGAGAGTGAGCTTGTGGGTGTGAGATGGGCTGCAGCGGTGAAAGACCAGCAGACAACACAGAGGGCTGCACAGGGTCTGGGCCTCAGAGAGACACCTGGACAGATTCCAGTTACAGCTGCTGTGGTGTAATGTAGTATAATGTATCAGAAGTATTAGAGAGATGTATTATATGTATTACATATGATGTAGAGATGTATAATGTATCAGATGTCATAGAGATGTATTGTATAGTACATGTGACGTGGAGATATGTTACATCTCGTATTATCTATAAAGAGATGTATCAATATCAAATGTTTTATAGAGATATATTATTATATATTATATATATATATATATATATATATATATATATATATATATATATATATATAAAATGGAGTTGTAATATATAGCATATCTATATACACTAAGTGGCTAGATTATTATGACCACCCCATCAACACTTTGTTGGGCCACTTTTTGCCTTCAATACTGTGGCGATTCTTCTTGGCATTGACTCCACAAGATGTTGAAAGGTGAGGTGAGGAATCTGACATCATGCCTGCTGAATAGCACTTACCAGTTCTGTGAGATTTGATGGTTGTGGAACGACCTGCCTGGTGGCTTTTTTAACTTCATCCCACAAATGCTCAAATGGATTGAGATCTGGTGATTGTGGGGCCACCTAAGCAAGGTAAAGTCTCCCTCATGTTCTTGAAACCACTCCTGCACAATACGAGCACCATGGCATGGCTCATTGTCTTGTTGGAAGAAGCCATTTCCATTGGGATATGCCATTAACATGATAGGATGAACTTGATCAGCAATGATACTTAGGTATGTTGTGCTATTCAGATGTTGTTCCACATGAATTAAAGGGCCCAAATCATGCCAGGAAAACATGCCCCAAACCATAACACTTCCCCCACCAGCTTGAAGGATTGTACTCATGCATGTGGGATGCATGCTTTCATACGGTTTCTGCCAAATTCTCGCTCTGCCATCTGCATGATGCAACTGGAAACATGATTCATCAGACCACATGACTTTTTTCCAATGCTCGACTGTCCAATCCTTGTGTTCCTGTGAGAATTGGAGATGTTTTATCTTGGTAACTGCAGACAGCAAAGGTGTTTGAACAGGCCTTTGGTTCTATATCCCATACAATGCAGTGTATGTCTAATTTGCCTACAGATTTCAGGTGGTCATAATAATCTGGCCACTCAGTGTATATAAAACCCTAATATGCAAATAGATCGAACGGGGGAACAACTGAACAAATTGTCGCTATGATGTGCGCTGACCACCAGGGTGAGCATGTGGAATATGGTGGGTATTGGTCGCGTTGGGATGGTGGAGCACATTAGCGGGGGCACCAGATGAAGGTGGGGTGCGGGTTGCTGTCATTGGGGCGAGCCTCTGGTGGTTACTGAAAATTTTTTGCTCCTGACCATCACAGTCTGGCTGCTCCTGAGGGGCCATCAGGGCTGGAAGCCACCTCTCACACCTGCTGCCAACAGCCCCGCTTGCACCTGCTGCCGGTGCTGGAGCCACCACTTGCAGCCCCTGCCAGTGCCTGGCACTGGTCCCCATCGCTCGGCACTCTCAGCAGGTGGGAGTGGTGGCTTCTGGCCCCAATTGCCCCTGCGGGCTTCTCCACCTCCCTCTGCTCTTGAGGTGTGATCTGGCAGCAGCTGCAGCTTGTACCCACTGAAAGCGCTGGCCTTGCTCAAACCTGCTGCTGGTGCTGGCCCCAATTGCTCATGCTGGCAGCAGGTGTGAGCGAGGCCGGTGCCATCAGCGCATGGGAGTGGCAGTGGTGGGTGCAGAGCTGCTTGCAGATGGAACTGGGGGCTCGGACGGGAGAGGCTGGGCAGGGGCACAGAGGATCGGCTGAGATCCTTTCTTGTGCTCACTGCAGCCTCATAGCCCACAGTTCCTTTCAAGGTGCACATATATGTACACTGGGCCCCAAGTATGATACAGAGATGTATTATATGTCTGGCTGTTATAAAGGTGATGCTACAACTGTGGAGACAGGTGACTTCATTATGGGTTGCTTCATTGGTGGAGATGAGTTCTGAGTAGTAATTGAAAGGCAGTAGGGAATGTGTTTGAGGAACAAGAAGGATTTGAAGGGTGGAAGTTGTGTTCTTGTCTAGGGCTACTAAGACAGGACAAGACGTGAGGGGCTTGCAGTATTGGCTCTCAAGTTTGCAGTTCTCACAAATGATCTTATCCACAACCAGACATAATGTGACCAAGTCACAATAACTAAATTGTGCAAGATAAAGCTAGAATGTTATCCTAGCTAGTAAAAGAGTAATATGCAAATTAGGCATCACTCTGTCACAAAGATGGCCGCCCCCATAGCCACAAGATGGCAGCGCCCATAGCCATATCCTATCTAAGAGAGTAATATGCAAATTAGGCATCACTTTGCCACAGAGATGGCTTCCCCCATGGCCACAAGATGGCGGCGCCCATAGCCACAAGATGGTGGCACCCAGTCCAGCTCAGCCACACCACTGTGAAGTGGTCAGGCCTGTTAGCCAGGCAGGTGGCAGGGGCGGAGGGGGGCCCAAGGGGCACAATAGGCAATCAAAGAGGGCTAGGGGTCCCCTGCCAGGCCAGAGGCCTTCGCCAGAGGCCTCAGGCATGGGCAAGGGCAGAGCTGGGGATTGGAGGGGTATGAGGGTTCCCTACCCAGGCATAAGACCTGGGCCAGAGGCCTCAGGCCTGGGCAGAGCCAGTGATCAGAGGGTCAGGGGCGGAGCCTGCAATCACAGGGGTCTAGGCACTGGTGGAGCCGGCAAAGCAGGGATCTATGGGTCCCCTGCCCAGGCCTGTAGCCTTGGCCAGAGGCTCAGGAGTGAAGCTGGCGATGGCAGGGGCCTGGTGGTTTCTTGCCCAGGCCTGCAGCCTTGGCCAGAGGTTGCAGTGGGGCAGGGGCAGAGCCGGCGATCTCAGGGCCTGGGCAGGGGCAGATCCAGTGATCAGAGGGGCAGGTGCGGAGCCTGCGATCGCAGGGGTCTGAGGGTCTCCTGCCCAGGCCTGCAGCCTTGGCCAGAGGCTTCCACTGGGGCAAGGGCAGAGCTGGAGATGGCAGGGGGCAGGATCAGAGCCAGTGCTCACAGAGGCATGGGCTCTTTGAAGCTGGAAATCGGAGGGGTTTGAGGGTCTTCTGCCCAGGCCTGCAGCCTCAGGCAGAGACTGCAGGCCTAAACAGGGGCGGAGGCAGAGCCAGTGATCTCAGCGGTTTGAGGGTCCCCTGCCCAGGCTTGCATCCTCGGTCAGAGGTTATAGGCCTGGGCAGGGGTGGAGCTGGAATTGGAGGGGCAGGGGTGGAGCCAGTGATTGGAGTGAACTACAGAGGAAACACCTTTTCTTACCGCTCATTGGCTAAGCTCTCTGTATGCCACTGGTAATATTCTTAGTAACTTGGGTAATAAAGAATCCAAAAAGATGATCTAAGGTTTTTCCACCACACTAGAAGAAAAAAAATAATGGTGCACTGCTGGAGGGCTAAGAAATGTCATATCCTGCCCTAGCCAGTTTGGCTCAGTGCATAATGCCTGGGCCTACTGACTGTAGGGTCTGGGTTCAATTCTGACCAAGGGCATGTACCTAGGTTGCAGGCCTCTCCCTGGCCGGGGCCCAGGTCAGGGCATATACAGGAGGCAACCAGTCAAAATGTTCCTCTCACTTTGATGTTTTTCTCTGTTTTTCCCTTCTCTTCCACATTCTCTAAAAATCAATGGAAACATATCCTCAGGTGAAGATAAAAAAGAAAGAAAGAAATGTCATATCCTATGAAAGACACATCTTGAAAATGCCTAAAGAAAGTTGTCATTTCTTCATGGTGAAGGGACTGGAGTCCGTGTTAATGAAAACACCTTGGTGGCTGTGGTGAATGGTAGTGGCTGTAGCAGTGGGGTGATGGGGCTGGTAGCTTAGCCTGGTCGCCTCCCACAAAGGGAGGCCAGACTGTGGCTTAGGTTGGCTCCCCAAGGGGATCAGGAAGTGGGCCTAAGCCATCAGTAGGACACCCCCTGAGGGCTCCCAATATGTGAGAGGGGGCAGGCTGAACTGAGGAACCTCTCCCCCCCAGTGCACCATTTTCATGCACCGGGCCCCCAGTTCTTTATATAATAGTGAAGCGGACTGGAATTCTCATGTCAGCCATCAACACATCTTCCTGTAGAAAGCTACTTGTGAACCCATTCATAATCAGTGTTGCTTTACTGAGTTGGAAACCAGATTAGGTAACAACTGAGTTAAAGTGGCACTGGGATCCTGGAAGTGTCTCCAGGATGCCCCTGACCTGAGCACTGGGGGGTGCGGTGTGCCAGGTGTGTGTCCTTTTCTGAATGCCACCTGGGGTTATTTGTCTTTGATGTCACACCCCCAGCAGTGCCACAATCTTACCTGCCAACAGGGTCACACCCTGTCTCAGATGTCCCTGGGTCAGCTGTGAGTCAGCCTTATTACCTGTTTCCTCTGGTGTGTGCTCTTCCATTCGGGAGGCACATTTGTCCAGCCTTTCTGGAATGTGTTACATTAATTATATTAACTGCTGGGTTGTGGTATTTTTTGTTTGTTTGTTTGTTTTATTGTTTTTGGGGATTTTTTTGAGTGGTTCACTGTCTGTTTTCTCTGCATCTTCTTAATGGAACAGTAGATGAGAGATTGAATTTTGAAATTGTTCTAAGGAGTAAACAGGAGAGGGTTACAATATGTTATTATTAATAGAGATTAAGAACTTGGAAATGTCAGTTTGTGTAAACATAAAGATATTTATGAAGCAAGTATCTAATTAGTGAACTCCTGATGTCTGCATCGACAGTTCCTATCTCACTCACGAGTAATGTGGAGATGGGCTCTGCTCTGGGAGGAAGAGGGAGCTCTCCCATTGGCCAGTATTGAAACTCTGAACCTCAGCTTTCTTGTCCTTAGGCTGAGTGATAGTACAGATCTACGGGATGTAAGAGGTGATACACTCAGTGCTCCTCCTCAGGCCCACGCTGGGACTTCACAGATAGCAACTCTTACTACCATAAAGTGCTTTGGGGAAAATGGTTATCATTGTTCTCACATGGAAGTGCATTTCTCACCGCTGCTCCCTGTTCATGGTGGAAGGGACACCTTTCTCAAGATGAGTTTGAGTGTCATCTGCTTCCTAAGCTGTCTGTGGCACCCTTGGGGAGCACTGGTCAGAGAACCACTGTACACTCGCCACTTTGAGTGCTCATGAGTGAGTGTCAATACTGATGGCACATTTAACGTCAAGTGTTTATTATGGTCCTTGTTATCTGTGAGAAACCCCTGTATGTCCTGGGGTCAGAGCAGTGTCAGAGGTCAGGAAAGGGAACCAGTGCCCGTGTGTGTGTGTGTGTGTGTGTGTGTGTGTGTGTGTGTGTGTGTGTGTGTGTAGTGTCAAATAACAACAAAAAAATACCCAAGTAAGGTAGTTGGAGATAGTGGTAAATATTCAAAGAGCAGGAAAGCAGGGTTTGTAACAAGAGTGGTCTGGAGAGGTGACCTCCAGTGGCTGATGCAGAGGCTTGAGGAGAGAATGCCTAAGCTGTGCTGGGCTCGATGAGGAGCTGGCAGAGCCCTGGGACAGGAGCTCTCTAGGCAGAGGGATGGCTCAGGAAGCAGCACAGTCAGGCCCCCTGCCTTCCTCCTGAACCCATGATTCCAGTTTGGACTCCTGACCCTCTTGTGGCCCCTCGGGTCTAACACCGTCTCTCTTTGGTTGGACAGAACAGTTCTGCCTCTTTAATGTGCATGTGTCCATCCCGCATTTGAAACCAATTCTCAGTTGATTCATGTCAGTGTCCATTTGTCCCCTTGAAGTGTGTTTCTGAACGTCATTGAAACCTCTCCTCTACACCTGCTATGGACTTGCCAGTTTTGACTTCTCCCAACGGAATCCCCAGGGAATCCCTTTGTTTTACTCTTCTGGGCGAGCTCTCCTAGCTGAGCTGTGCTTTAATTAGCTTGCCTTGCTCAGTGGTAGCATCTGGGTTTAAACTCGGATGGACTGATACATTTTCTGCCATTTGTCATGTACGATGAAACTTTAAAGTACAAGTGAAAATTTTTGGATTCAGGGTTTCTCCGTAAGAGAAGTGATCCGAGTCATAGGCATGGTGCCATTTGAGAGCATGATGGCCTCAGTGTGGGCCTTGTTGCAGTGAATGCACATGGCAGTGGCTGTTTGCATCCTGCAGTCTGGCTACTTCATGCAAGTTCAGAGCCTAAGTTTTGTGTGTGTTTGTGTAACATGTTTGACCAGCTACTAACACCGTAAGTGCTTATACTTCACACTTTAGTTGTGTTACTATCCGTGGTTTTGTAGAATTGAGCTTCTGGGTTTTTCTGTGAAGTTGAAATCCTCAAATAAGACCTACCCTCAGTGACATAACAGTGCCTCTTCATTGCAGACTTAAACCAGGTAATACCAGTAAAAGCTAAACTCTGTGTGGAGCATCTGAAGCACAGAAAGAACTCAGGGAGTGTTACTTCCTTTCTTACATCTTCTCTATTTTATGACCTCAGGCTACGGTCTTTTACTTGATTTACATTTTTAAAAAAATATATTTTATTGATTTTTTACAGAGAGAAAGGGGGAGGGATAGAGAGTTAGAAACATCGATGAGAAACATCTATCAGCTGCCTCTCGCACACCCCATACAGGGGATGTGCCCGCAATCATGCCCTTGACTGGAATCGAACCTGGGACCTTTCAGTCCACAAGCCGATGCTCTGTCCACTGAGCCAAACCGGTTAGGGTATTGATTTACATTTTTTAAGTTTTGTGAATTTCATATTCATTGAGTCCCTTTGTTCCTCACGACAGTTCTGTCATACTTACTGTATCCATTTTGCAGTTGAGGGCACCCAGGACTTAAGATTTTGGGTCCTTTTCCAAGATGACACAGTTTGTAAGTGGGATGCATGTAGCTGCCAGCCGTCTAGCTGTAGTCTGTGAGTCTGTGAATCTGTGAGTCTGTGTTCTGAGCCATTTGCCAGGGGAGGACATGGTCCTGCTCCAACAGAAGTTTGTAAAGTGCTCCAATTCCCACGGAGAGATTTCTCTGGGTGTTTAGTTGGGTTTTGAAAAAAGTTATTTACTAATCTTGGAGATCAGAATCAGTCACCCACCCAGCCCCTGTATTCTTTTGCCAGTTCTCGTGCACTCAGGACCGGGCCTAATTTACATTATGAATTTAGATTTCTGTGAAGTATGGAGAACAGCAGTAGTTTGGTTTGGGCCTATGAATGGTAACACAGTTGGAAAACTAGGTTTGTTAGGGTATGCATTTGACTAAAAAGAGTTTTCATCAGAGCCTGTAAAACCATTTCCTTTATGATGCGTCCTATTTTCATTGCTTATTCAGTAAACACTTAAGCAATGAACCTTGTTTACAATTTTCTGTATTTCTGGTTTTGACGCGGTATCAGTGATGTGTCTTTCTCATACTGAAATCAGGAATCTCATTGATGGGAAGCAATCAAACTTTCTATTAAAAATCCCTAGCACACAAAAATTCCCATTTCTGTTTTCCTCTGTTATTGTCTTCAGGGACTAAACCATTTCCCAGTGTACCCCCAAAACAGCTCTGCCAAGCCCACTGCCATGTACTGAACCCTCTGCTTCCACCTCTGGAAAGCCAAAACTGCCCGGTTTTCCAAAGCTAGGTCTGCTGTTTCAGCTCCCACACCATTTGTGTTTACCCCTTCTTAGCAACAGTGCAGTGAATTGGCTTGTTTAGCTGTTTGTCTCTCCTACTGCAAACCTTTTGAAGGCCTGGTATCTGGTTAAGTAGGTTGTTGAATGAATTAATGAATGAGTGCCATTAGCATCTTATGTTCCAACCTGGAAATCTTAATTGATCACATTATTGTGATCAATCTTAACTTATCAATTATTCCCTGCGCTGCAACTGTTTCTTATTCTTTTGTGAAAAAATGGTTTATTCTGACTCAGAACATCTAGTCTTCATTCTACATAGAATCCTAGAGCCACAAGACTTTACTCCAGTTTCCTTATAAAATCCTGCCACCCTTTTTTTAATTCTAATTTTCTTTCTCCTCCATTAATTAACCTTCATTACTTTTTCTGCCCAGAATAAAACATTCCAAGCACTGCAACAAACCACTGGGATATGTGTTGCTTTTGAATATCCAGTTCATTAAAAGACACTCTGAAATAGGTAGTGATTTGGTTCACAAACTTTGAGTACATTCCAGCACTTTAGAATGCTAATTTGCAAAAATTACTTTCTTCCATTCTGGCTTTTCACAGTCTTTGGAATATGGGTCAGAATGAAAGCCTGTGCATGTTGCTCCATGTGATAATCCATTTATAACTTTGGAAATCATTGCAACTGGCCTCTTGGAAGAATTCTCTGAGCCTGCTTGGTTCTTGAGTGGAACATTTTTCAAACCATTAGTCATGTTAATAAGTTTTATATGTGTGGTACCTTTCTTGGTCAAACACTGATATAATTACTAGGAACTGATCTTATTTTTAAATTTTTTACATATCAGAAGAACATTTAGTGAACTCTCATTTTTCTACATTGTAGTAGATCCAATTTTTATAGTAAAATTCCTTCATTCACGTAACTCTTAAATTTGTTAGAAATAGTAAATGTTAATTAATAGCAAATTATTATACATTTTATTGGTTTTATATTCAGCTTTTCAAACCATTCACATCATTATTAAACAGTGTTTATGCTAGTTAATATTTAAAATTAGAATAGTTACATTTTGCCACACTTTGCAGATTTATACTGGAGAATTTAATATATGTAATAAAAAAGTATTGCAAAGACCCTCCCATCTTTTCATGAAAAATTCCATGCCTGTAAACATATAAGTAAAATGACCAATGCCTGGTTGAATTCAGATTGCTTTTCATTAAAAAAGGTCAAAGGCCAGGCATTTAACAGATGCCTATTGACCTTGAGTGAACAGGAATATTTTTGGCGCCCTCTTGGGAAATAGGAATGGCTTTTGCAGTCATGGTCAAATTTGTCAGTGCCTAGAACCCTTATTGCCTGCACCTGCCTTGTGAAACTGATTTAGACAATTACAAGATAAGCACTGGATATAAGATGAGAAGAGGAAGCAGAGTAATTGTGTAACAGACTTGCTTATGTAGCCCATTGCAGCATACACAAAATGATGGGGTGCTGTAGTCTGTGGGTGAAGACTCAGTCCTTGGATCATGCCATAGAGTCGGATGGCACTGTGCTTATGGTCACTTGCATGTGACCTCCTTCTACCTGACTGTGTCTTGTATATGATACATCAGTTTTATACCCCATCAGCTTCTAAAAGCTGGAAGATGGCTTACAATAAAAACACTTAAGTAAGTGCCCAGCTGGCATGGCTCAGTGGTTCAGCATCGACCTATGAACCAGGATGTCACAGATTGATTCCTAGATAGGGCATGTGCCTGGGTTGTGGCTTGATCCCCAGTAGGGGGCGTGTAGGAGGCAGCCCATCAATGATTCTCTCTCTGATGTTTTTCTCCCTCTTCCTTCCTCTCTGAAATCAATATAAATATAGTTTTTAAAAAATCACTAAGGAAGTGAATAAAGACAAATCTGATAGTTGGTTCAAAAACTACTTCGTTTCTTTGCAATCTTAGAGTTTTTTCTATGTTAATAGGCTAATAGTAATTCATCCTGCTTTGTCAGCTAAGAAAATTTTGGAAATGCATCTTAAATATTTGATTCAATAACCTATCTCCTGTTTATTTTTTTTTTAGCTCTTTTCAGCTAGATTCTTATAACTAAACTTATAGATTGTTTTTTCCTTTTTTTTTCTATCTTTCTAGTTCGATTTATTTATTTATTTATTTATTTCATTTTATTTATTTATTTATTTTATTTTTTTTTTAATTTATTTTTATTCAGATTATTACAGTTGTTCCTCTTTTTTCCCCCATAGCTCCCCTCCTCCCAATTCCCACCCCAACCTCTGACCTTGCCCCCCCCATTGTCCTCATCCATAGGTGTACAATTATTGTCCAGTCTCTTCACGCATCCCCAACACCCTTAACCCCCGAAAATTGTCAGTCCACTCCCTTTCTATTGTCTTTCATTACACACACCTAACTTAGTTTGCATTTTACAGTTGGTGGTGAAGGTTAATATTTTCTTGCTTTTTGATCCATTGGATTCTCACTTACCAAGTGTACCGGTTGCTAGTGTGGATTTTTTTTCAATAGATGGAGTTACACATATGTTGATATGTATGTGATTTGATATGTATGCTATTTTGTTGTATTGACAGACAGCTTCAAAACTTCATATGTCAAATTTTCTGAAGGTGTTAACATCATAGATATTTTTATGCTTAAAAATGTAGAATTTTGTGCTTCCCCCCCCCCCCCAAAAAAAAAAGAGCATTTGCGGGAAGTTTTAATTCACTACTTTACTTTGAAGAAAAGTGCTGCTGAAGGTTATTATATACTTAAGGAAGGTTATGGTGAACATGCTCCATCTCAAGATACTTGTGAACGCTGGTTTAAATGCTTTAAAAGTGATGATTTCAATGTGAAAGGTCAACCGAAAAAGTTTGAAGACCAACAATTATAAGCGTTATTGCATGAAACTGCATGTCAAACTCAAAAACAACTTGCAGAAAGATTAAACATTGCTCTGCAAACAATTTCCGATCATTTACAAGCAATGGGAAAGATTTTAAAGGAAGGAAAATGGATGCCACATCAACTGAACGAAAGACAAATGGAAAACCGAAAAGTCATCAGTAAAATGTTGCTTCAACCGTAAGAAAGGAAGTCTTTTTGCATTGAATTGTGACTGACAATGAAAAGTGGATTTATTTTGAGAATCCCAAATGCACAAAATCATGGATTGATCCAGGTCAACCATCAACATCGCCTGCAAGGCCAAATCGCTTCAGAAAGAAGACAATGCTCTGCGTTTGGTGGGATCAGGAAGGTGTGGTGTAGTATGAGCTTCTAAAACCAGATGAAATGGTTAATACTGATCGCTACTGACAACACATAATCAATTTGAACCATGCTTTGATTATAAAATTACCAGAATGGGCCAAAAGACACAGCAAAGTAATTTTGCTTCATGATAACGCACTATCACACACTTCAAAACCAGTTAAAGACATGTAAGAAGATCTTGGGAAGTATTAACCCACCCACTGTATTCAACAGACCTTGCTCCTTCAGATTACCACTTGTTCCTCTCAATGGCACTCACATTCTCTGAGCAGCACTTCAAAACAGGGAGAAGTCGAAAATTGGGTCTCTGCATGGTTTGCCTCAAAACAAGAAAAGTTCTATTGGGATGGTATCCACAAATTCCCTGAAAGATGGGGGAAATGTGTAGCTAGCGATAGACATTACTTTGAATAAAGCATTTTTGATGTTTCTCTTGAAATAATCGTGTTTTCTTTGATTAAAAACCCCAAATTATTAACTGGTACACCTGGTATTTCCAGTATTTCTCAAAATCTGGTATACACACTGCTGATACCAGAGTCACTTGTGGAGGTTGTCTGCCCAAATTCAGGGTCAACCGCAAGAGTCAGAATGGCTATGAGTAGGGCTCAGAGGGCTGTATTTTAGCTATATATCCCTGTGATTCCATAGCTTTAGAGATTATATATTATTGAGAGGAAGGGAGAGGGAGAGAGAGATAGACACATCAGTGATGAGAGAGAATCACTGATCAGCTGCCTCCTGCACACCCCATACTGGGGATTGAGCCCACAACCCGGGTATGGCCCTAACCAAGAATTGAACTGTAACCTCCTGATTCATAATTTGATGCTCAACCAACTGAGCCATGGAGGCCAGGCTGGAGATGTTTTTAAATGATGTTCTTCCCTTTTAACTTCTGGTCTCTTTCATTCAATAAGGTGATCACCAGTCTCCCTAGTTCTTCCTCCTCCAGTCCCTTCTCATGCTGCTGCCATCACTTTGCTGATTTCTACTCTTGGAGCTGACATATCCACAACCACTGTTACCTTCTCCTTCAAACACAGGAATCCATTGGAAACATTTAGCACAATATCAGGGGACAGAGATATGTGTTCCCTACCCCCAACTTCTCCCTGCCATAAATCTCTCTCCTCCTAGGTTTCTAGTCCCCCTTTCATGCTTTTACTACCCAAGTGCTGAAGCAAGAAACTGCAGCTTCATTTTGAGCCCCCATTTGCTTCACCACCAGTCAGACTTGGTCACACCTAGTCTGCACAAGCTCCCAGATCCAGATAATGCACTGCTATTGCTTCACACGCGTGACTGCTCCATGCTTGGTGCAGACACGGATGCATTGCTCTGTCGTCCTGGTACATTGACCTGTTCTTCTTATATAATGTCCCAGTCTGACCCCAGTGATTTTATTTACAATGAAGTCTATTCTGTTTGATAATAATATATCCAGTCTTGTTGTTTTAATTAATGTTTATGTGGTCTGTTTCATCCTTCTTATTTTCTTTCCTACATATATTTGAATTGAAACAGATATTTCCTGGACCAGATTTTTTACATTCTCCTTGCCAACCTCCATCTTTTAGTTAGCGTATTAGACCACTTAGACACACTGTAATTTTGATATGTGAGGGCTTGCATGTGCCATTTTAGTTTTGCTTCTGTTTGTTCCCTGTTGTTTACTTTTCAGGTTTTCCCTGCCTTCCAGTGGTTTACTGAACACTGTAGATTTTAGTTTTGATTTTGAGTGTTTCACCTTGTATAGCCTTTTCAGTGATTGCTCTCTCGGTATTGCATTACATATGCATGGCTTATCACAGCCTGGTGTCAGTGATTTAGCAGTCTAAGTGAAGTGCAGGGACTTGGCCTCCCTGTCCTACCCTTTATCATCCCTCATTTGGAATAGATTTGTGTACCTACACACCTTGAGAGCCACATCAGACAATGTTATAATTTCTGCTTTCGTCATTAGACATAAGTTAGCGAATTCAAGAGGAGACTTATGACATAAACACACTGCAGAACAGGCACTGAGTCACTAGCAGCAGGTTTTCTGAAGCTTAGTTGATGGTACTTGTACTGACTACTCTTGGTTCCCTAAGGCAGGTTCCTGCTGGAAGTGGTTCGGCAGACACTATCAGGACAGACATTGACAACTGAATATCCTTTTGCACTTACCCAGTATTATAATTTTCTCTAGATTTTGCCAATCTTATAAAACTTACAGTGAAAATTGAAATAAATCATGGAATATTAGTTTGCTAGGGCTGCTGTAAAAGAGTACCATGAACTAAGAGGCTTAAGACAACAGAAATGTATTCTCACAGCTCTGAAGGCCAGAAGTCCACAGTTAAGGTGCAAGCAACACTACCTCCTCTGACATCTAGGGGAGGAGCTGGTCCATGTCTCTGCTACTTTCTGCAAGTCCTTATGTTTGTGTCAGTCTGACTGTAGTCTTCACATGGCATTCTGTCTGTGTGCATGACTTTGTCCACACTTCCTCCTCTTACAAGGACACCAGTCATGTTGCCTGAAAGGCCCACCTTACTCCAGTATGAGCTCAGCTTAACTAATTACTTCAGCATTGACCATTCCCAAATAAGGTCACATTGTCAGACGCTGGGGGTTAGGACTTCAACACATGAATTTTTGAAGGACACAGTCCAACCCGTAACCTATGGCAATTGAATTAATTTATCATAGTACATATAAGTATTCAGATAGACATAAGTATTCAGAGATATATCCTAATGGGTCTTATGGAAGGACTTTGGACACTCTATAAATCCATGCAAATGTGAGGAGGAATGATGTGCCCTCAAATCCTGTCTCCTGTGAAGATGCCATGGTCCTATGGTATCAGGCATCTTACTGCACAGCTGTGATTTGCTGGTCCTGAAATACTTGCCACATCACTCTTTAACCACAGCTTTAGTAAGCATCAGCTTTCAACTCTTTCATTTTGAAAAATTTTAATTACCAATATAAACCATAATAATAAAGAGAAAATAGGAGAGATCTTAAAAATAATGTCATTGACATATTTTAGCTTGCTATTCATTTAAAGATGGCTCTAAGGACATCTCACTTTTTTCCAAGTATCAACTTACTTTAGGCAACTTTACCTGATTGTGTTAATCATGCTAAATATGAAACTGTCTTGCTTTGAGATGTTCGAATTTACGTAAGCTATATTTTTGCTTCTGTGGTATTATAACATACATAGGAAAAACTACCAGTAACAATGTAGATTGTTTCTTTTATATTAAAACTTTTCAAATGCCCTACAAAGAAGTTGGTGGGTGGGGCATGAGGTGACACCAATGTAGGACTGTCACAGTGCAGTAAAAGTTGTGAGTTCCTGATTTATTCCTTTAAATGTAGGGTGAATCATTATGGCCTCAGTAACTCTCAAAGTACATGCTGTGTTTCTCACATCTTGTGAAATTTGGCCCCCTCCAGAATTCTCTCTTCTGCTATCGGCTTCTGCTTTGTCTGTCTTTGGGAGGACAAGAGTGAGAAACGGTTTCAAATGAAAATACTAGTAAAATCTTATATGGCATCGATTTACCAAATTTCATGCACAATATGTAGACCCACCAGCAGATTTTGGGACCATGCCATTAGTACATACTTAGGTCATGCAGGATTGTGTCTTAATATGCTCAGTCTTTATTTATGTGAAGCACAGTTCCAAACCATCTGAGTAATGTACTTCTAACGTAAGCAGAACTGTAGGCTGGCATTATTAAAATGCATAGAGCCGACACCCTGGGCTCCTGCTGAAATATGCTTTTAATTGAAGCAGAATTACAGCAATATATTATCCATGTAAGTCTGCTTATGTCACAGTAGTGGCTTGCACAATAGCTCCTTGCTTCATGAGAACTTGATGGTAACCCATGTATTGTGGTTACACATTTAAATATCCTACAGTATGTGTATTTGAATTGGCTGATACAGTGTTATCTTAGCATATGTTATCTTGTGGGAGATGTGTCTTGTGGCCAAGTAGCTTTAAGAAGGATTTGTCAATGATTGAAGATCATTCATTAAAATACAAGGTTTAATAGAAGCTCTACTTTGAGCTTTTAGAATTTAAAAAATAAACAAAAGAAACATTCATTGTTCATACATTTTGTTTACTTTTTAAAATTTGTTGTAATTCACACTTTCCATAATAGCTATACGGAGATAATAGCTTATAGATAACACCATTTCTCTGCAGATTAAATTTCAATACTTACTGAAATAGGAGCCCAAATGGTCAATATCAATGGGGATACCAGTGAAACTTTGATTTTCTCATTTCAACCTGCCAAAGGAGGTCTTTGGGCCATAATGATGTGATATCTGCTTTAATAGGTAATGTTCAGAGGCAAGACAGTGCCTGAGACTAGAACATCTCAGAGCTCTTGGTGACGTTTTCTTTCTGCTGTAATCTTGTCAGTGTCTAAACATGAGCTAAATGTTGCTGAAGAGATTTCTCATCACAACAGATTGGAGAAAGGTTTTCCCATTCAGCTAACTTAGGAGCATTTCCCTTTTATTTATGTGCTTTAATTCACAATTACAATTAAAACTAGAGGCCTGGTGCACAAAAATTTGTGCACTGGGGGAGGGGGTTTCTTCAGCCCAGCCTGTGCCCTCTCACAGTCTGGGACCCCTCGGGGGATGTCCACCTGCTGGCTTAGGCCTGCTCCCTGAGGGATCTGGCCTAAGCTGGAAGTCAGATATCCCTCTGGCACCCCAGGAGCCCTCGGGGGATGTCCACTTGCCAGCAAGAAGTAGGCCTAAGCTGCAGTCAGACATCCTTAGTGCTGCTGAAGAGGCAGGAGAGGCTCCCACAACCACCGCTGTACTGGCAGCCGTCAGTCTGTCTTGTAGCTCATCAGAGCTCCCCCTCTGGGAGCACACTGACCACCAGGGGGTAGCTCCTGCACTGAGCGTCTGCCCCCTGGTGGTGTGTGTCATAATGACCAGTCATTCCCAGTTGTTCTGCTGTTAGCTCAATTTGCATATTATCCTTTTATTATATGGGATATTTCCCACATACACATATAATCTGATTTTAGTCATTTCGGTCTATGCTGCTTTTACAAAGTTAGAGGCTATAGAATTCTGTATGTTTCAGACCGGTTTCTATGGAAGTGGAGTGTCTCACATCCTCAGTGCAGATGGGCTGACCCAGTGCCAGGTAGCACCTTGTAGTCAGGAGTAAGCACATCAGAAATGGAAATGCTACAGTCCTTTATTATTTCCTTGTCAAAGGGACACATCTATAGATGTCCCTGTGCCCTCTGCCAAGTTCATCATTTTATGATGTTATTTATAGAGGTGACATTTGCTTATATTGAGTCCTTTGTTCTGCTTGGCCAGGATGTCTTCCCACACATGCAACCCTACAGGTTGATTCCAGACCTGCGGCCTGTAATCCAATGAGTGTGCCCTGTCTACAAAGTGCAGGTTGCCTGTGCTGTCAGCCAGGCATTTGGCACAAAGAGGGAGCACCTTTGGAACTAAATAAACAACAAGGAAACATTTGGGGCTGCCAGGAACCCATCCCATGGAATTTCACAGACTCTCTGACTCCCAGGCCTCAGAGTTGGAGATGCCTAACGAGCAGGAAATCTGACATTCTGTCTCGAAGGTTCTGCCATGGCTCTCAGCGTAATCTCTTGCCAAGATTAAGGGGAGGCCCTCAGAGCATTGTGCTTTCTTACCGAGCTGAGTGGTCCTGTTGCAGCAGACATCCCCACATCGTGCTGTCATGTAGGTCTGAAAGGAACTATCAGATTATTTAAAGTTGGCCTTTTAACTAAATTAGGGAATTTCCCAATGTCTGAAGAAAACATCTCTACTGCAAGTTCAAGCCATTTGAACTGCTCCTGAGGCTTAACTGCTAGCATGCAGGCCGCTCTACCTCTGAGGAGCAGTGGACCTAGACAGGCAGAGACCAGCAAGGACTGCTGTGTCCTGGGCACAGAATTTTAACCATGTACACAGTTAGTGTTTTTGTTTTTGAGCCCCGGTTAATGTGTTTTTAATGTACTCATTTACTCCCTGATACATTTGATGGCTTTGCTGGTGGTCTAGATAATGCTGCCAGTAACCCTTTACACAATGAAAGTTTGTATGTATCAAAGCAAACAGGAAACACCTGCGAGTTAAAATGCAGGGACTTGAACCCATCTGGATCACTCAGAAATCTTCTGCTTGTTCCACATTCAGACCAAATGCAGGGTGTAGACCTAACCAGTAGAGGTGCACCCTGCCGGGTGACTCTGCTGTCTGCATAGCTCTGAGCAGCCTGCAAACAAGGTGTTTCTCACCCAGCTTGAGACACTGGCCTCCCAGGGAAGTGCAGCTGACATTCTAACTCCCAAGTAGTTCGTAACCCACTTCTGGTGTCAGACAAGGCCAGCTAGCTTTGTGAAGACTATTAAAGAATATGATGAAGTAATAGAAGATGGCTAAGTCATGTGATAAAGGTTGAAATGCTAAAGGACTTCAAAGGATGAGGGATTGAGGGCTCGAAGAGTTCAGAAAGTCTCTTCTGAGGCTGAAAAAATGTTAGTGGCCTCACAGGAGGGACAGGAAGAGGCTCGGACATGCATGGGCAAAGGCAGATGCTCCAAAACTTGGTATCTGAGAAGAATCCCCAGCAGACTGGTTTCACTTTAAATGTGGATGTTTTCCAGTTACAATTTTGCTTTGCCTTAAGCTATAAAACAATAAATATATGCTGTAAATGTATTCTGAAATATATGCCACATACAATCAAAACTCATAGCCAAACATTGGCATAAGACTTTCATGATTTACGGGCTTTGTAACTGTGCTCTGAAATAGTACATTTCTCCATTTCTCACTCTTTCTGTTGGCTTGAAATGTGAGCTCAGGATGCAGCAAAACCATTTTGAATCTTCACAATGGCTCCTTCACAGGAATAACCTCAGAGGAAGATGGCATTCGATCTTCGCAGAGCTGCAGATTCATGGATGTCCCCACTGGTGAAGGTGCTCATTCTAGGAGGCACCTTCAAAACTCATACCTACACTCCCAGGGTGTTTATTAGCATCAGGAGACTGTTACCTTCTTCTGTAACTTTTCCACCCCTTATATCCTTAAAGGTTTGGAAATTACCTGTCTCTATAAAAATTGTTACAGTTTTCTACAAAGTGTTCTGTTAAAGGTAATCTAACCTTCAAAACCATTATTAAAATACCTCAGCATATAAAAAATGAACAGTCCCTCTCTCAAAGCACTGCTGTTGAATCTTTAACTTACCTCCTTCTCAATAACTAAGGAAATCCAATCACTATTATTGGCAATTATGGAATAATTATCAAGCTAATTTGTAATTAGCATTTTCGAATGACAGTGTTGATTTGGACAAATCTGCATTAGGTTCAGCACACTCATTAGGCACTAAAAGCTCAGATTCTGTCACCCGAGGCCCCTTGCTATTCATCTGTGATGTATTCCCTCCAATACTCCAGTGGCCAGTAATCAGTGTGGTACCTGTTAAGTGAAGAACTTTCCATCACTGTCTCTGTGAGCAACCACCTCTGCTTCCTCTCTTCATCTCACAGCGGGTATGCAGGTAAAAATATTGTAGCATCTTCCAAGCAGACATTGAAACTTTGTTCTAAATTGGCAAATTAAATCTGTCTCTGGTGGTTCCAAATTATGTAAAATAAAAAAGAAACTTTTAGCACTGATAGGTCTTGTCATTTCTATTCAGTTGCATTTTTAAAAAATGGATGAATTAGAACACTTTTTTTTCCCAAGGAAAACTCATCAGCCCTGCTCATTGTTACTCCTGAAAGGCTTCTTTCAGTGTAAAGTTCTCTGAATTTTCTTTACCTTTTATCATCATTTAGTTTTCCTAGTAATGCTGCTACTATATCTAATCGCTTTTTATGTACCGGGAACATGATGTTTTTCAAAAACCAAGCAGCAGCTATGCCCTGTGGGTCAGAGGGAGAGTAGTATAGCCTAGACACTTTCCTGTTGTCATGATCCCTGACTGATTGCAGGATCTGCAGTGACCTCCGCCCCAAGTACTCACAGGTTCGCTGTGGCATCTCTCAGTCAGGGTGGCAGTGTGAGTGATTCCAATTTTGACTGTCCCACATTTCGTGGTCCAATCATTGAGAGCTCACTTCCAGATCTCCTGTTTCTTGTCACTGTCCTTACCCTTAGTGAGTGTACAGATCAGGGCTCATATAGGCAGACAACGCCTTGCACTATGTAATCTATCAGTCTTGCAGCACACAATGTTGGTTGCTAAAGAATTGGCAGTTCACTTCAAATGAAATAGGAAGTGCTGGAATCCCATGATAAAATGGGAAACAACAGAACTGATACCCTGTGAGCCCTCTCGGTTTGTTTGCCCAATCCCTCGCCAGGGGCAAGCACACAGTCACCTTCAGTGTTGTTGCTTTTGTCAATGTTACTGTTTTGAATGATTTAACCAATCAGGCAGTCTGGGTAGTTGTGAAGCATGTGACTTCATTACAGAAGAAATGTTTGCTATTCCCAAAATTAAATGAAATTAAATGTAGTTTTGCAAACAGCAATTAGTGGGACAGGGATGGGAATTCTGGGTTTGATTTTGGGGAAGAGTCTTATGTGATCAAATATTCCATGGAAATCCATGGTGAATTCAGCAGGCCAGTGTCTGAGTCGGGCACATGACCATGGACCTGATTTCTCAGGTTTACTTAAAGGTCATTGGGTTTGATTCTGAATTGAAGTAAAATTGAATTGTTCACCTTTTAAAAGTATATTCATTTAGTTCAACTCCTCACTATATCAGAAAAATGTATTATAATATTTTTAGGATATATACTAAAAGCCATACAAATGACTTTTCTAACACATGCAGTAATACATTAGTGACAAAAAAAAGAACACACTGAATATATCTTCAGTATTTGAGCACAATTCTGATTAGATCCTATGTTATAAAAGAATGCTCTTTATTTAGTATCTTTTACTGGCATCATATTGACTTCTTTATTTGAATCACTCCATTAAATAAAGAGTTTAATATTTCACTTTGTTCACTACTCTGGTCATTTTAGATTTCTTAAAATAACCTTTATTAATATAATCTTGTCCAGGGCAAAAAAACACAAGAAAAATTGGAAAAATACTGCCTGTCTTTTAATACAATTAGTTTCCTTAGAAAAATGGAGTATGAAGAAAACTACATAAATACAAATCAACTTCTCAAAGAATAATTCAATATTTTAAACCTATATTTGCAAGTTTCTTTAAAATTGCAATTATTTTCAACATCATATTAATTCAACATCCTTTTTTTCTTTTCTTTTTTTTTAAAATATATTTTATTGATTTTTTACAGAGAGAAAGGGAGAGTGATAGAGAGTTAGAAACATCTATGAGAGAGAAACATCGATCAGCTTCCTCTTGCACACCCCCTACTGGGGATGTGCCCGCAACCAAGGTACATGCCCTTGACAGGAATCGAACCTGGGACCTTTCAGTCTGCAGGCCGACGCTCCATCCACTGAGCCAAACCAGTCAGGGCCCTTTTTCTCTTTATGATATAATTGAGTGAAGAAAATTTGGAGTCTACCACTTGATTATTGATAGCAACAAGGAAAACGAAACTTAGTTTTTTGTATTCCTGATTAATTTTCACAATCATTTAAATTAGTGCTATTCTTTGTAAAAAGCTCACAGAAATGACCAGGAAAGTTTTTAGTTTTCTAACTAATAATTTCTCTTAAAACTCTACATTGCTCTTGATGGGCAACCTGAATACCAAACATTTTGACTAAAAATTGTATATATCTAAACTAATAAAAGCGAAATAGTAAAATTAACCGTTTCTCCGAGACGGGTAAGCCACGCCCACCAGCCAATCAGAGCGGCTGTATGCAAATTAGCCCAGCCAACATGGAGGCCGCCACTCACGGACCTGAGTAAACAGAAGTTTCCATTGCGGCAGGAGTGAAAGTGAAGCTGCGCCCGCTCCGCTTAAACTGGCTCTAGCGAAACACAGATTTGAAACAATATAAAAATCATAGAATCCTCGGGAGCTGAAGGAAAGAGCAGCCCGGGCCTAACCAGTAAAAGTAACAATTGTTTCATTATAGATGCTGCGAGGTGAGGCAGAGGAGGCTTCCTTACTAGTTAGTAGGCCGCCTTAAAGGAACAGTGTATCAATTATAGAAGATAAACCCCAGGCCTTAAAGGAACAGTGCATCAATTATAGAAGATAAACAAACCCCAGAAACCTGCGTCCAGCCAGCCTTGCTGGGACGTGTGGTCAATGAGAGCTGCGGGCAGCCTGAAAGCCCCTCACCCAGGCTGGTCAGGCACGTCAGCAGGTGGACATCCCCCGAGGGCTCCCAGACTGTGAGAGGGCACAGGCCTGGCTGAGGGACCTCCCGAGTGCACAGAGCGGCTGCAGGGCAGGACAGCGGAGGACCCAGGACCCGTGAGTGAGAAACAGGCGGCGAGGTTGGAGGGCACCGGGAAGCGGGTAAGAGGCGGCAGGGGGTCGGCGGCCTGCTTGGTGGGCTTCCCAGGCCCTTTGCGGGGCATCAGGGAGTGGGTAAGAGGTGGCAGGGGGTCGGTGGCCTGCTTGGCAGCTGTCCAGGCCCTTTGCAGGGCATTGGGGAGCTGGTAAGAGGTGGCAGGGGGTCGGCAGCCTGCTTGGCAGCTGTCCAGGCCCTTGGAGGGGCATTGGGG
>PVJC01012642.1:0-39366 GCA_004026665.1 Murina feae | reverse complement strand
AAAAAAAAAAAAAAAAGAACATATGTATGAGTGTGGATAGAGCAAAGGGAGCTTGTATGACAGCAATGTATTAGCTTTTCAAGTTTGGGGCCAGTTCATGAGATGGGAGGTCTTTTAAGCTTCTGGAACTTGTCTTCACTACCTCACTACCCTTACCCTGACCCTGTCCACCTTCTGCCACCTTGACATAAGTCTCCCTTTTAAAGTGATTTATGGGAAGTTTGTGCAACACTGGGAAGTGACTCACCAGCAATCCCAATCCTGTGTGGTCTGCCCCAGATTTTGGATTCATATTAGCATGGCTTGAGGTATTCTGGAGCCTGTAGCACCCAGATGCTTATGAAATGTTTATATCACTTTAAAATAACAATGTGCTGAAGAGAAACTAAGTGATTTGGACACATTTTGTGTAGATTCATTACAAACCATAAATAAGATTGATTAATTATAAAAATACCTTCTCTATCTAAAAAACCCTTTTCTTCTATTTTTAACATGGGACTCAGGGCTTTAATAAGGATGAATATTTCTTTATTTTCTCTGCATAATAAGTTTCAGGATCTTAATCAACAACCAAATACACCATGAATGTTTCTGTCTTATGCTTTATACCAATTAAGTTAAAGTCAGATGAACTTTTTGAAATCCAAGAGCACATGATCTAGAATTCTTGTCAAGGCTGTGAAGAAAAGTTATGATGTAAAGTGAGAATTGAAAAAACAAAACAAAATATGTTTGTTGATCTCAAAAAGCAGTCACAATAAGAACTGTGCTTCTTGCCTTTCCATCTGCATAAGCAGAGACGGATGTGGTAAGCTTGTTTAGGGAGGATTCAAGGTCCATTTTCCCCCAGGACAGGCTCATAGTAGGCTTGCAGTAAATGTGTGCAGATTGAGTTAATAATAGAAAAACAAAACTTGAGAGTTTCTCCTTTACCAGCAGCTGCTCTGCTTCGCCCACAGACAGGGAATAGTACCAGCAGTTACGCAGGCTCATGCTCTACCAACCTCAGTACATGGAGTTTCTTTGTTGCCCTCCCCAGATGCATTCTGCTGTCAGAAACACGGTGCAGCCTCTTCCTGCTTCTCTGCTGGCTCTGGGACTTTGGGCATCTAGCATCCTCTCTGAACCTTGGTGATCAAGTAGAAAAGAAGAACCATGGTGGGGATCCCTGTCGGGTCTGTTTTACAGGCTTGATGTGAGGTGCCATGAAGTAGAGTGCACGAAGTGCTTTGGAAACTGGAAATCGCTATGTGATGAGCTCTAAGGGGAAACTAATTATTTTTAATATTTTCATGCTCCCACCTAGCTCACCTTGTGTCTTCCTTCCTTTCTTTGTTCTCTCTGTGTCCTGCTCACATTGCCTTCCTCACAACACGCTTATTTCCTTGCTCTTGGATCTCCACCCTCTGCTTCATCAACTCCAAAAATAAAAGAATACAAATGGGGGGAAAGGGAGAATCCCTTAGGACTGCTGAAAGTTTCAGCAAAATGATCTGTTCTCTGTCTCCCTTCTTGTCCTCAAGTATATTATTCACGGTGCCTCTCATGCACTGTGGACACTTCATAAATATTCCTGTTACTAACAACCCAGAGAGTTATCTATTTCTACACCAGTGGTGATATTTACTAGTTACCCATAACATCAACCTTCAAGGTCCTTTCTCCTGGGGCAAGTGCAGCTCATTATTTTGGTCTGTCAATCTGCTTTCTTTGCTGTCCCTCCCAGTGGAGACTGATTGAGCGGCTGGTTATGATACTAAGATCATTAGCTTTTCATATCTGGCTCCTTGAAACCAAACAGAATGTATGCTATGCTCATATGACAATATTTTTCAATAACTTAGAATTCACATTTTTATTTTCCATAAAGCTCAGCTTGCATATAACATTGTCTGTCCTATGGGAACTAACTTTTATTTGGCCTCCTTGGCAGTGCTGTTAAAAGCCCATAACAATCAAATGGCTTGATTAAGGTCATTTCCTGGGCTGAGGCACCTTAATCTGTCTACATCCTGAGCAGCTTTCAAAATGACTTTCCTTCGATCCCAAAGGTAATGGTCTTTCTTCACATCAAGTTCAATCAATCATTAAATATAAGGAAGTAGGTAAAATAGAAATCTATGGGAAAGTATAAAACTTAGCAGAGAGATTAGCCTGCATAGGTATGTTCTTTTGGGTTGTTGGTATATTCTATTCAAAGGAGACCATAGGAAAAATTATTAAATGGAAAAATTAAGTTATGTCCATGCCTTACATACTGGTAACCTTGTCCTGACTTCTTTGATGCCCCCTCAAAAATGTGTACTTTTTCTATAGTATTACTTTTAGCATGCCATACACTAAAAGAAGTTCTTAATTTATCAACAGATTTTATAATAAGCAACATTTATTGAATACTTACAGAGTGCCAGATACTAGGTATGGAAGACAACATTAATAGTCTCCATTTCATGGAACTTATATTCATTGATCATTATACTAATGACAGTATAAAAACAAATTGAGATCTAAATTCTAAAGGAAAGGAACGTGGTTTTATGAATGAATGCATCTCACCACAGAATTGGCCAGTTTTGGAGGGTGTGGGAGTCAGAGAAGTGATCTATCTAAAGAATGAGTGGAATTACCCAGATGAAAGGTGGAGTTTTAAAAGAGAGTATTCCACTGAGACTAAGCAGCAGGTGCAAAGGCCCAGTGGTAGATAGTGTCTGGCATGTTTGAGGAACTGAAAGGAGGGAAGTGTGTTTGGAGCAAAGAGATAGGAGGCAGTGGTTTAGGTTGAGGAGGGAGAGGTGGATAAATCTAGAGCATTCATGCCAGGCCATCCATGCCAGGTCTTGTTGAAGTGGCTAAAGCATTTTCAATAAGGATTGTGATATAACCCGATTTTTTTTTAAAAGAGATGTTTAGTTTCATAGTGAAGGAAGGATAAGATATAATCTCAAAATAAGGAAATATATTCAATTTGGGAAATTTGGAGTATAGAGATTTTTAGCTCAGTGTTATATCACTCATCATATTATATTGCTGTGTATCTTTGTCTCACACGTTTTACTCAAGATATGAGCATCCTTGAGAGATTTTATCTTGTATCTTTTTTACACATTAGTGCCAGCACAGTACCTGCTATATAATGGGTGATTATTATCACCATGCAGTAAACCTGAAACTAATATAATATTTAATGTCAAATGTAATTGAAAATTTAAATAGAAAAAAATGTTTTTGAGTAAATGGGTGGATGGAAGAAGAGAGATGAGTGAAATTAACAGTGTTATGAACACATATGAAGTTCTTCTGATCTAGTTCATCTTGTCTAAGATCATTCATAGCTCCCACATTCTTTTTAGAATTGTACTTCCTTGTTAATTCTCTATACAGTAGGAACCTTTGAATAGCTGGATTAAAGGTACAAAATGACTAATATCAATGGCTGGGAGCCTGGAATTAAAGCAGCCTTCATCGGATTCATGACATTTTCAACTGTACAGCCAGTAAATTGGGATGGCAAAAATTCCATTGGGCCAGACTTTACAAATAGGCAGAATTTCCAGATTAGGGAATATAAAATCTGGCAAATATTTGATAAAGGAACAGGTTGACTGGGGAAAAATGAAGCATTATCTGGAAAGGATTCATATAAGGTAAATAAGGGTTAAAGTTGGACCCTCTTTAGTTATACTCAGTTTGTTGTGAAGTAACTGAGACCCACCAGAATTGCATCTTTTTTCTTTATTGATTAAGGTGTTACATATATGTATTCCCCCATTGCTACCCCCCCCCGCTCCCATTCATGCCCTCACTTCCCGCCCCCACGGTGTCTATGTCCATTGGTTAGGTTTATATGCATGCATACAAGTCCTTTGGTTGATCTCTCCCCCATACTCCCTCCCTCCTCTACCTTCCCTCTGAGGTTTGAGCATCTGATCGATGCTTCTCTGTCTCTAGATCTGTTTTTGTTCATCTGTTTATGTTGTTCATTATAATACACAAATGAGTGAGATCATGTGATATTTATCTTTCTCTAACTGACTTATTTTGCTTAATATAATGCTCTCCAGCTCCACCCATGCTGTTACAAATAGTAGGAATTCCTTTTTATAGCAGCGTTGTATTCCATTGTGTAGATATACCACAGTTTTTTAATCCACTCATCTGATGATGGGCACCTAGTCTGTTTCAAAATCTTAGCTATGACAAATTGTGCTACAATGGACATTAATATTATATTAGTTTCAGGTTTACAGCATAATAATCACCATGTGTGCTCCTACTAAGAACATAAAGGTGCATATATCTTTTCTGATTGGTGTTTCTACTAGTAGTTTCTTGGGATATATTCCTACAAGTGGGATCACTGGATCAAAGGGGAGTTCCATTTTTAGGTTTTGAGGAAACTCCATACTGTTCTCATCAGTGGCTGCACCAGTCTGCATTCCCAACAGCAATGCATGAGGGTTCCTTTTTCTCCCCATCCTTGCCAGCACTTGTCATTTGTTGATTTATTGATGATAGCCATTCTGACAGGTGTGAGATGATACTTCATTGTCCTTTCGATTTGCATCTCTCAGATGATTAATGACTTTGAGAATGTTTTCATATGTCTCTTGTTCTTCCTTATGTCCTCTTTTGAAAATTATCTATTTAGATCCATTGCCCATTTTTTGATTGGGTTGATTATCTTCCTTATGTAAAGTTGTTTGGTTTCCCTGTAAATGTTGGACATTAAACCCTTATTGGAGATACTATCGGCAAATATGTTCTCCCATGCAGTGGGCTTTCTTGTTGTTTTGTTGATGGTTTCTTTTGCTGTGCAGAAGCTTTTTATTTTGATATAGTCCCATTTGTTTATTTTCTCTTTAGTTTCCATTGCCTAGGAGCTGAATCGGTAAAGATATTGCTTTGCATTATGTCTGAGATTTTGCTGCCTGTGGATTCCTCTAATATTTTATGGTTTACCATCTTATGTTTAAGTCCTTTGTATACATTTTGAGTTTATTTTTGTGTGTGGTGTAAGTTGGTGATCTAGTTTCTTTTTTTTTTTTTTTTTGCATGTATCTGTCCAATTTTCCCAACACTGTTTATTGAAGAGACTGTCTTGACTACATTGTATGCTCTTGCCACCTTTGTCAAATATTAATTGAGCATATTGGTTTGGGTCAATTTCTGGGTTCTCTTTTCTATTCCATTGGTCTATATGTCAGTTCTTGAACCAGTAGCAGGCAGTTTTGAGAACAGTGGCTTTGTAATACAGCTTGATAGCTGGTATTGAGATCCCTTCTATTTTGTTCTTCTTTCTCAGGAATGCTGCAGCTATTCGGGGTCTTTTTTTAATTCCAGATGGATTTTTAGAGAGTTTGTTCAAGGTCTGTGAAATATGCCTTTGGTATTTTAATGGGGATTGCATTGAATCTGTAGACTGCTTTGGGTAGTATGGACATTTTCATGATGTTGATTCCACCAATCCATGAACAGGGTATGTCCTTCCATCTGTTTATGTCTTCTTCTATCTCTTTTTTCAATGTCCTGTAGTTATCTGAGTGCAGATTCTTTATCTCCTTGGTTAAGTTTATTCCTAGGTATTTTAATTTTTGGTGCAATGGTAAATGGAATTTTTTTTTAAATTTCTTTCTGTAACTTCACTATTGGTGTAAAGAAACGCATAGATTTCTTGGCATTAATTTTGTATCCTGCTATATTGCCAAATTCATTTATGAAGTCTAATAATTTGTTGATGGAGTCTTTAGGGTTTTCTTTGTACAGTATTATGTTATCTGCGAATAATGACAATTTTACTTTTATTTTCCAATTTTGATGCCACTTATTTCTTCTTCATGTCTGATCGCTATGTTGAATAGGAGTGGTGAAAGTGGGCATCCCTGGCATGTTATTATTCTGAGGGAGAATGGTTTAATTTTTGCCCATTGAGTATGATGTTGGCTGTAGATTTGTCATATAAGGCTTTTATTATGTTGAGGTATGATCCTTCTATTCCCACTTTGCTGAGCATTTTTATCAGAAAAGGGTGTTGGACTTTGCCAAATGCCCTTTCTGTATCAATTGATATGATTATGTGATTTTTGTCTCTCAGTTTGTTTATGTGATGTATCACGTTTATTGATTTGAAGATATTGTACCAGCCTTACATCCCTGGAATAAATCCCACATGGTCATTGTGCATGATCTTTCTAATGTAATGCTGGATCTGGTTTGCTAGAATTTTGTTGAGGATTTTAGCATCTATGTTCATCAAGGATATTGGCCTGTAATTTTATTCCTTTGTGGTGTCTTTCTCTGGTTTTGGGATTAGGGTAATGCTGGCTTCATAGAAAGAGGTTAGAAGTGTACCTTCCTCTTGAATTTTTTGGAATAATCTGAGAAGGATTGGTTTTAGTTATACTTTGAATGATTGGTAAAACTCCCTTGTGAAGCCATCTGGTCCAGGTCTTTTGTTTCCTGGAAGCTTTTTGATAACTGTTTCAATTTCATCAGTAGTTATCAGTTTATTCAGGTTTTTTAATTCTTCCTGATTGAGTTTTGGAAGCTTCTAGCTTCTATTTTTTTAGGAATGTGTCCATTTTATCCATATTGTCCAGGTTTGTTGGAGTAGAGTTATTCATAGTATTTTTTTTACAGTCCTTTGTATATCTGTGGGGTCAGTTGTTACTTCACCTATTTTTTATTTCTGATTTTGCTTATTTGGGTTCTCTATTTGTTTCTTGGTGAGCCTGGCTAGAGGTTCATCAATCTTGTTTATTCTTTCAAAAAATTAGCTCTTTGTTTCATTGATCTTTTGTATTATTTTTTTTATCTCTATGTTATTTATTTCTGCTCTGATCTTTACTATCTCTTTCCTTCTGCTTATGTTGGGCTTTTCTTATTGCTCTCTTTCTAATTCTTTAAGTTGCAAGGTTAGATAATTTATACCATTTTTCCCCCTCATTTTTTGAAGTAGGCCTGTAGAGCTATGAACTTACCTCTCAGGAATGCTTTCATTGTTTCCATAGATTTGGGATTGTTGTGTTTTCATTGTAATTTGTTTCCAGGATGTTTTTTATTTCTTCTTTGATCTCTTTGGTAACCCAATCATTGTTTAATAGCTTCTTATCTAGCCTCCAAGTGTTTGATTTTTTTCATTATTTTTATTATAGTTAATTTCTAATTTTATGCCATTGTGATCTGAAAAGATGCTTGTTATGATTTCTATCTTCTTGAATTTGAAGAAACTTTGCCAGTATCCTAATATGTGGTCTGTCTTTGAAAATGTCCCATGTGCACTTGAGAAGAATGTATATTCTTTAGCTTTGGGATGAAATATTCTGAAGATGTCAATTAAGTCCATCTGATCTAATGAGTCATTTAGGATTGCTGTTTCTTTGCTGATTCTTTTGCTTAGAGGATTTATCCAGTATTGGGGTATTAAAGTCCCCTACTATGAATGTATGGCTATCTATCTCTCCCTTGATATTTTCCAGAAGTTGTTTTATATATTTGGATGCTCCTGTATTGGGTGTATATATGTTTACCAGAGTTTGATCCTGTTGTTGTATTGATCCTTTTAGTATTATGAAGTGGCTTCCTTATCTCTTATTATGGCCTTTACTTTGAGGTCTATTTTGTCAGATATAAGTATTACAACCCTAGCTTTTTTCTCATTTCCATTTGCCTGAATTTCTTTTCCCATTCCTTCACTATCAGTCTGTGTGAATCCTTTGTTCTGAGGTGGGTCTCTTGCAGACAGCAAATATATGGGTCATGTTTTCTTACTCACTCAGCTATCCTATGTATTTTGATTGGAACATTTAATCCATTTACGTTTAATGTTATTATTGATAAGTTCTTGTTTGTCATCATTTTTATTCTTAATGTTTGTATTTCTTCTTGCCTTTCTGTTTCTTCTTTTTACTTCAGTCCCTTTGCATAGCTGGGTTGGTGGTAATAAACTCTCTCAGCCCTTTTTTGTCTGTGAAGCTCCTTATTCCACCTTCAATTTTGAATGATAACCTTGCTAGGTATAGTACTCTTGGATTCAATCTCTTGCTTTGCATCACTTTGTATATTTTGTTCCATTTGCTTCTGGCCTGGTGTGTTTCTGTTAAGAAATAAGTTGATATTCTAATGGGAGATTTCTTTAAAAAAATTTTTTTTTATTGATTTTTTACAGAAAGGAAGGGAGAGGGACAGAGAGATAGAAACATCAATGAGAGAGACACATCGATCAGCTGCATCCTGCACACTCCCCACTGGGGTTGTGCCCACAACCAAGGTATATGCCCTTGACTGGAATCGAATCCGGGACCCTTCAGTCCGCAGGCCAATGCTCTATCCACTGAGCCAAACCATTTAGGGCAAATGGGATATTTCTTGTAGGTAACTTTCTGTCTCCTTCTGGCAGCCTTTAAGATTCTTATTTTGTCCTTGATGTTTGCCAATTTAATTATGATGTGACTTGCTGTTGGTGTTTTTGGGTTCATCTTTTTTGGTATTCTATGTGCTTCTTGGACTTCCAAGATTTTTTTCTTGCCAATAACAGGGAAGTTTTCTGTCATTATGTCTTCAAACCCGTTTTCTATTTCTTGCTCTGCTTCCCTATTATGCAGATATTGTTTCATTTTGTGTTGTCCCAAGGCTCCCTTAGGCTCTTCTCTTGCTTTTCAAGTTTTCTTTACAATTGCTGCTGTGTTTGTGTGTTTTTTCCTACCTAGTCTTTTAATTCACTAATGTGGTCCTCAGCCTCTTCTAGTCTACCATTTAAGCCTTCCATTGTGTTCTTTATTGCAGCTATATCATTCTTCATTACCTCTTGGTTTCTTTTCATGTTGGTGCCATTCTCATTCAGCTCCTTACAATTCTCATTGAGTTGTGTGTATTTGTCATCCAGCCATTTGAGAATCATAACAATTACTCTGAATTCTTTCTCTAACATGTTACTTGCCTCCATTTCATTTAATTCCCTTTCTGGTGATTCCTCTTTTTCTTTCCTTTGGGGATTGTTTTTTGTCTCCCCATTTTTTGCTGTAATGTTTTAATTGTTTCTGTGTCTTAGATCCAACTGCTTTGGCCTAGGTTCTTTAGGATATGGTGCTAGTGGTGCAGTCTCTCAGGGGCCACCTGCTGGGTCAGCGGGCTCAGGGGGCTTGCACACTGGATTGGTGTGAGTGCAGTGATTGGAGGTCGGCAGCTGAGGAGAGGGATAACAGAGTTTCTGTTGCCGGAGCCGTGCACCCTTGTTTGGATATGAGTGTGCCCAGCTGGGGCTCAAGGAGGCACCCAGGAGCTGCCTATAGGGGCAGCAAGCTCAGTAGGCCTGAATGCTAGAAAGTTACAGCTACAGTGTCCAGAGGTCAGAAGCTGTGAGTGGGAAGACTCAGTTTTTGCTGCCTGGGCCTTGCGTCCTTGGTTGAATTAGCACATGCCCAGTGGAAGCTCACAGAGGCACCCAGGGTCCATTTGCCGGGGCACCACATGTACTCTCATGCACTCAGGAGAGCCTGGTCTGCCAGCCCCTGCTACTCCTGCCAGATTTAACTGTCCCTCACTCACTCACACTCAAAACACACCTATCCTCATACTCTCCTTTCACCCCCTCATTCACTCACACCCTCTCCCTCACCTCCATCCTGTCAGCTGCCATCTTTCTCTTGCATTTTGTTTGTTTTTAAAAAGAAATCTGATTTCTTTTGTGTGGGTTTTTTTGTTCTCCCCCAAACAAAATGTAATGGTTTTTAAAAAGAAAAAAACAACAACTCTAACACAGCTATGTTATTTAGGAACGTAAAACAGCATGGGGATGTTTGAAGTTCCTTAGAGCACATGTTGATTTGACCTTGGCTTGGAGTTGCAAGCCATTGCCTTAAAGGCTTGATCGGTGACTACTCAATAATCTTAGAAAATACTCTGTGCTTAAGTTTCATTTCTAGATGTGAGAAGTAAAAAAAACACAAACAAAAAAACATTGAATTTTAACAGGGACTAATGCTTATCGGTGGGGTTGGTATTCAGAGAAATTTCGGGTGATCTCAAATTCAGAACTCAGGATGGTCTCCACTTCCACTGTTTAAATGATATGAATATCACACTCATGTAGACTATTAGATATTAATGGGCTTTGAGCAAGCACTGTATTTGGTATCTACACACCAGAGCTTCTGGCATTGGCTTTTAGCATATTTTAGAGGTAAAAATCAATATTTTTTAAAAAGTGGAGCAAATACTTAGATTTTGTGTCACATTCAGATTATTCACATTTGGCTTATGATCACTTTTCAATGTGATTTTGAACGTGACTATAGAATTTCTGCATCTGAATATGTGTTCATTGATATCATAAGGCGTGTTCAATGTTTCTGCTAAGGTTTTCTATATTGCCTGCTTATGTACAAAATGTGATACTGGTTTTCTATATGTATCATTGTGAATAGAAATAGCTGTGTGCTACTTGAGAGTGACTAATACGAGAGATCAACCACATTACAGACAAATCAACTCAAGTTTAGTTGGCAGAAAAAAAATAATTTAACTGAACAAATCTACACAATTAGATGCTTTCTGTATAGGAGCTGAATGGTTTTCTTTGTAAAAAGGTTTCATTTTTATTGTCACCTATACTTTTTTACCCAAAATGATCCTTTGTATCTTTTTTTCCTCCCCCTTCGGCTTCCTCTCTTTGATGTGGATGTACGCTGTGAACTTGGCTTCTTTCTCCTGTACAGGTAAGAAAGGGCAGCCTTGCTGCTATAGTCTGTGCTTCAGTTGCATTTAGTGAGAAACATTATTTATTTGCCCACTGCTGCACTTTGATATGCTGGGAGTATGTTCCTGAATTTGAAAACAGAAGCCTCTTAGGAGGCCTCTAAGATGCAATCTTTAAATTATTGATATCATACACTATGTGTGTTATTTAGATCTTGTGTTGATATTCATATATAAGGGTAATTTAATAAGAGGGGTGGGTTCCTGACCATTAGACTGTCAGTTGGTTCCATTGACTTCTGTTTTAACTGGATTGAATGTCCATTGGCAATGCTGCCTTATGTTTACAAAGCTAAGCGTATGTTTTTCTCTAGCTTCTTCTCTATCAAGTATTCACTATTTATAAAGATCAGGAAAATGCACTTGGTAAATGAGGATGTGGACCATGAAATCCACATCAAATCATCTTTTATATTAGGAATTATCACTACCACCTATCTGTATAGTAGTTTTTCTTTTTTAAAATAGAACTTACATATAATTAAAATCATATTATTGGTCAGTTTGAATGTTTCTGCATTAATATGACTTTTAGAACATATGGATATGTTTAATCTTTCACCACAAAGTTTTGGAATCCTTAAAAAACATTTTATTTTTGCTTCATGGGGAAAATAGGTAAAAAAAAAATTCAAGAATGTATGCTTAATGGCAGCCTATGTCTAAGAGAGCATGTGTAGTCTTTGGGGTCAGTGTGCCTTATGTTCTGAGGAGACGTATTATCAAAGTGTATGATACTCAGAAACATTCATGAAAAATAATGATGTAACAATGGGCATGTTAACCAAGCCATTCCTTTATGTTCTCTAAGATGTATTTTATATCATCAAAGTAAGAGGAAATAGCTTTTCTAGCCTCTATTTAGCTTTTGTCCCCAAAGAACTGCCTTTGAAGTTATGATTCAGTGTTATATTTCAGCTTTTATCCCAGCTTTTTATAGCAAAATGACTACTTACAGAACACATTACATTAGTAAATAGCTCTTCATGTTACTAGATGGCTCTTAATTCATCAAGATACACAATAAACTCATGAGTTTTTTGTGCCAGGAAATTTTCCTATATGCACAAACATATATTTTTCTCAAAGTAGTAAAAAACAAAAACAATCTGTTTCTAATTTTAATAATCAACTATAAGACTTAGAATTATATTTTGTTCTTACTAATAATAACTACCTCTCATGATTCCTAGTGAATTTTTTTTCAAAGTTTTTCCAAGTTTTCTAAAAGAAACCCACCATTTTAATAACACCGATTCTGTGTATTGTAATATTGTCTCTATCTTCAGGCAACATTTATACTAATAAAAGGGTAATATGCTAATTAGACCGGGTGACTGGACATCTTCTGGATGTTCGACTTCCTTCCGGAAAAAGCCATGGTGGTGGAGGCCGAGGCAGTTAGGGGCGATCAGGCAGGCAGGGCAGGGTAGTTAGAGGCCATCAGGCTGGCAGGGCAGGGCAGTTGGGGGCCATCAGGCTGGCAGGGCAGGGCAGTTAGGGACCATGAGGCCAGCAGGGCAGGGCATTTGGGGGCCCCGGTCAGGTGTGGATCTGCCCAGCAGGCAGGTAAGAGGTTCGGAGCCAGCAGTCCCAGATTGGGAGAGGGATGTCCGACTGCCGGTTTAGGCCGGATCCCATAGGGCATCAGACAACCCCCAAGGGGTCCTGGATTATAGAGGGTGCAGGCTGGGCTGAGGGACCCCACCCCTGTGCACAAATTTCATGCACCATGCCTCTAGTTGTAAAACATATTAATGTGAACCATAATAAGAATTAACATTCATTAAGGGTTTTGCAAGTGCCAGGCACTGGTGTTAACTTGTCTAAACAGCACAGGCATGCACACACAGGTATTCCTATACTTCCTATGTGGAGCAGAGTTTTTTGATTTGGGGGAAAGAGTACAAATACATCATAGCAGATGATAGTATTCTTAGTATGTCCTCCTCCATGTAACTTAGCCAGTCTTTTTTCTCTCTTGTCACCTTTGCTCCTTTCTTCTTATGTATAAGAATAAATTGCACTCTATTTTCCTATGTAGAGCAAATTAGCTCCATTTAGCCCTTCCACTCATACTCAACTCTGAACCTTCCTTATTGTTTAAAGACACCCAGAGATGCATTCAGTAGTCTCACACAAGGATGGATACAAGGGTAAGCAAAAGTAGATTTACAGTTGTGATTATACAGAACAGTTTATTCTTGTATTATATTTATTAATTGTTGTATTATTTATTTGTATTAAAACTGTAAACATACTTTTGCCCATCTCTGTGTATTAAATTTCTGAGGATTAGGTCTTTCAGTTATATAGAGTAATAATTATAATCAATGGTACCAGTTCATAAAGTTAGATTCTTTAAAACGTATTTGAATTTAGCAGCAGCTGAGCTTAATTCAATAGGAAAATGTCCACAATTAGTTCAGAATCTTATTTCTAGAACTGTTGTATGTTTATGTGTACAACAGAATAAGGATATCTTACATGTATTTTCATGGTAGACTCCTAAAAGGAATGGTACATGGGCATACTGACCTAAACCTCAGAAAATGGACTGAAGTTTAAATTGTTGCAAAGAGTTCAATCATAACCAAATATTTTCAATGTATATTAAGGGTCATAAATAAAAATAAATGTACAGACCAGAATTTTAAGGGTATTAAAATACCTAAAATCTAAATACTATTACAATGCTGAAAGATTTATGAGAACTATTTTGCATTGACTAGACTGAGAATGCATTAAAAATATTAATACACATATCACAGTGCTGAAAATGCTGAGGATATTTAAATGACATGGTTGCAGACTTTGTCTTTTTAAGTACTAAATAAATATATTTCACAGTTATGATGCCATTTGAGAGATATATTTTACTGGCTCATCTATATCCTTTGGTCTATAAATAGAACTCACCAGAATATCTACAGAGAGGTAATCCATTAAATATAGGTCTTTTTACAGCATTTGCAGGGTCATAGATGAACTTATAGATCACCCCATGCTCTGTTCCTATTATTGTATCAATACAGCCAGGCTTTGCTACTTCAAATCTTGGAGTATATTGTGCTATTTGTTGTCCTAGCAATCAATATTGCACAACATCTGGTCAGCCTGATCTATGGTGGACCACAAGAGGACCCTTACTGCTACTGTGTATTTAGGACATGAGTGTGTGGCTTATGAAAGCTAGTGAGCCATTCTGAATACTTATCATAATGACTTCCTTGATAATCAGACTGGAAAATTATAATATAATATAATATAATATAATATAATATAATATAATATAATATAAATAATAAAGAGCCAGGGTCATAATGACCAAAGGCTCAGGCTCGACCAGACCAGAAGTCAGTGCTGGGTTGCTGGGGACTCTGAAAGTGGCCGACCCAGCACTGACTGCATATGGGGCTGCAGATCAGGCCCAGAGAGAGGCCTGCAGAGAGAGGAGCAGGGTCTGATCCATAGCCTCTGTGGCATCCATTGATCAGAACTTGCCTCTCTTTCTTTCCTGGCCTGGCCAATAGCCACACCTCCATTTCTCTCCAGGCCTCCACTAAGGCTGCTGATCAGCTCTGCCTTGCTGATCAGGCCCCGCTGATAGGCCCAGAGATGCTGACTGGCATAGAAACTGACCAATTAGAACAAATTATGGGTCAACTGTGAGGAACCAATGGCTGCCAAGGAGGCAGAGTTTTTGATGCTGACTGGCATTGAAACTGACCAATCAGAACCAAATTGGCTGGCAGAGGAGGGAAAGATCAGGCCAGCAAGGGAGGGCAGTTGAGGGTGAGATCAGGCCAGCAAAGGAAGGCAGTTGGGAGTGAGATCCGCCCAGAAGAGAGGGCAGTTAGGGGTCAGGCAGGCAGGCAGAGGCAGTTAGCAATCAGGCAGGCAGGCTGGTGAATGATTGGGAGCAAGTTGTCCCAGATTGTCAGAGGGGTGCCCAACTCCTGAGGGGGATTGGAGTGGGTGCAGGCTGGGCTCCTGAAGGGGATTGGAGTGGGTGCAGGCATTGCCTCGGGACCTGTAAGCAGGTCGGGCTGCCCTGGGGCAGGCAAGCACAGCCAGCAGGCAGCCCTGAACAGGGCCTGCTCTGGGATCACCATGGCGATCTGCAATCAGGCAAGTGCAGCTTCAGTCAGCACCCAGCAGGTCTGGCTCGCGGGTCACTGTGGCCATCAGTGAGCAGGAAAGTGCGGCCCTGCAGGAAGCATGTAGCAGGGCCTGCTCCCAGTCGCCACAGTGATCATGAGCAGGAAAGCAAGGCCCACAGGCAGCATGCAGCAGGTCCTGCTCCTAAGTCACTGCGGTGATCCTCCAGCAGGTAAACCTGGCCGGCAGGCAGCACCCTGCCCTGGCCATAGCTCAAGGGAGAGAACAACATGAAGGCGAGGCCATGAGCCTGAGAGATCAACACAGAAGCATGCCTGCTCCAAGCCTCCACAGTGTGGCTGGGGGAAGGCCCCCAGCAGATACACACACACACACACACACACACACACAGGGCGCCTGCTTCAAACCTCCTACACAGCTGTGGGCAGGCCCCAGGCGGGGACACACACACTCACACACACACATACACACACACACACACAGGGTGCCTGCTTCAAGCCTCCTACCCAGCTGGGGACAGGCCCCAGGCGGGGACACACACACTCACACACACACACATCGACTGCTCCAAGCCTCCAATGCGGCTGGGGACAGGCCCCCAAGAAGGACACACACACTCACACATACACACACACACACATGGTGCACCTGCTCTGAGCCTCTGTGGTGTGGCTGGGGGCAGGCCCCCAGCAGACATACACACACACACACATACACACTCACACACACAACACACACATGGCACCTGCTCTGAGCCTCTGCTGCCAGACTGTAGGCCATCAGTGGGACATCCACTGAGGGGTCCCGGACTGTGAGAGGGGGCAGGCTGGGCTGAGGGACCCTCCTCTGTGTACATGAATTTCGTGCACCCAATCTTTAGTCCTATATAATAAAGAGGGAATATGCAAATGGACCGTCATTTTGCCACAAAGATAGTGATGCCCACAGTGGAGGCGGGGGTTTTCATAACACAAAATGGCTGCGCCCACAGTGGAGGCAGGGTTTCCATAACACAAGATGGCTGCACCCACTTCAGAGGCCGAGTTCTCATAATGAGCCTTAATGAGCAATCCGAAACCTAAGGCAGCGCCCCCTGCCCCCCATCTCCATGGGGCTTGACAGGGGACCTCAGGCCACACCCCCCACCCTGGCGCCAGGCCGGAAGAACTCATGCTGTGCACCCCGCCTTAGTGCCAGGCTGGGAGACCTCAGGCCATGCCTCCTGCCCAGCAGGGCTTGTCCCCACCCAATAGGGCTTGATGGTGGACCTCAGGCCACCCTCCCCCCACCCAGCAGAGCTTGATGGGGGACCTCAGGCCTTGCCCTCTCCTGGTGGGACTTGATGGGGGACCTGAGGCTGTGCTCCCCTCTCCATGTCAGGCTGAGGGACCTCAGGCCATTCCACCCACCTTGGTGCCAGGCTGGGGGACCACAGGTCATGGTCCCTGCCCAGCAGGGCTTGACGGTGGACCTCAAGCCATGACTCCCATCCTGGTGCCAGGCCAGGGGACCTCAGGCCATGCTCCCCACCAAGCAGGGCTTGACAAGGGACCTCAGGCAGCACCCCTGCCCCGGCATTAGACCGGAAGACCTGAGGCCATGCCCCCTGCCCAGCAGGGCTTGAGAAGGGACCTCAAGGTGTGCCCCCCATCCTGGTGCTGGGCCTGGGGACCATAGGCTGCTCCTCCCACCCCAGCGGTGCTTGATGGGGGACCTCAAGTTGCGTCCCCTGCCCTGGCTCAGGTTGGGGGACTTCAGGCTATGACCCCTGCCCCAGCACTGGACCAGGGGATCTGAGGCTGCCCTACTTGCCCACTGGGGTTTGACAAGGGTGGGACCAGCCAGGTCTGAATCTAGCCCAATGTATGTGTGTGTGTGTGGGGGGGGGCAGTTGGGTCTGGGTCTCGTGAGATTTTAAAGTGCACCTGGGTGGGTGGGGACTTGATTCTGGGCCCCATGGTGTGCCCCAGACTGACAGGAGGAAGATTTTCATATACATTTTACTAATTTTCTTTTATCTCTGACACTTCTATTATAGAGAAAGGGAAAATAGCAATATTAAAATATTTCCTCTAATCCCCCTTTAATGTGCATGAATATCACGACTGGGGCACTAGTGTAATATAATATCCTATATCATAAAGAGGGAATATGTAAATTGACTGTCACTCCACCACAAAATATGGCGGTGCCCACAGCAGAGGCGAGGATTTCCATAACATAAGATGGCTTTGCCTACAGTGAAGGTGGGGTTTCTGTAACACAAGATGGCTGCACCCATAGTGGAGGCTGAGTTCCCTTAATAAGCCTTAACAAGCAATCAGCAGGGGACCTGAGGCTGTGCCCCCCGCCAACCCCCATGCAGCTTGACAGGGGACTTCAAGCCACGTCCCCCACCCTGGCACCAGGCTGGGGGACCTCAGGCCACACCCCCCACCCAGCAGGGCTTGATGAAGGACCTCAGGCCATGGCTCCCCACCCAGTGGGGCTTGATGGGGGACCTCAGGTTGTGCCCCACACCCAGCTCCAGGCCAGGGAACCTCAGGCCATGACCCTGGCCCTGGTGCCAGGCTGGGGAACCTGAGGCCATGCCCCCAGCTTGATGGGGCTTGACAGGGGACCTCAAGGTGCACCCCTAACCCCAGTACCAGGCCGGGGGACCTCAGGTTGCACCCCTACCCCAACACCAGACCAGGGAACCTCAAGCCATGCCCCCTGCCTGGCAAGTCTTGATGGAGGCATTAGGCCATATCCCCCTCCTTGACACCAGGCCAGGGGACCTGAGGCCACACTCCCCACCTGGCGGGGCTTGACAGGGGATCTCAAGATGTGGCCCCCTGCTCCAGTGCTTGGCCGGGAGACCTCAGGTTGCTCTCCTTGCCCCAGGCTGACAGACCTCAGGCAGTGCCCTCCACCCTGTGGGGCTTGACAGGGAGCTTCAGGTCATGCCCTCCACCTGGCAGGGCTTGATGGGGGACCTCAAGGTATGCCCTTGCCTGGGCCCAGTCTGGGGACCTCAGGCTGTGCCCCCTGCCCAGAGGGGCTTGACAAGGGTGGGACTGGCCAGGTCTGGATCTAGCCCAATTGGGGGGGAGGCTGCTGGGTCACACATTTTTTTTAATATATCTTATTGATTTTTTACAGAGAGGAAAGAAGAGGGATAGAGAGTTAGAAACATCAATGAGAGAGAAACATCGATCAGCTGCCTCCTGCACACCCCCTACTGGAGATGTGTCCACAACCAAGGTACATGCCCTTGACCAGAATTGAACCTGGGACCCTTCAGTCCACAGGCCAACGCTCTATCCACTGAACCAAACTGGTTAGGGCCTCACACAATTTTGAGGCGCATGTGGGTAGGCGGGGACTTGACTCTGGGTCCCATTGTGTGCCCAAGACTCTGAAGTAGGAAGATTTTCATATACATTTTACTAATTTTCTTTCAACTCTGACACTTCTATTATAGAGAAAGGGAAAATAGCAATATTAAAATATTTCCTCTAAATAATCTCTTTTTAATGTGCATAAATTTCATGCACTGGGCCACTAGTAATATAATTAATATAATATAATATAATAAATATAATATAATCCTATCTTAACTAATAAAAGCGTAATATTAAAATTAATCGTTTCTTCAGGATGGCCTAAGCCACGCCTACCAGCCAGTCAGAGTGACTGTATGCAAATTAGCCTAGCCAAGATGGCGGAGGCCGCAGCCCAGGTGTGTGGCTTCTCTGGGGCTGCGGCCTCCGCCATCTTGGAAGCCTTCGTCCTGGGAAGGCATCCCGCGCCCTGAGCTGGCTGATGCCTTCCCAGGCAAAAGCCTCTGGAGGCGAGACCAGCTGCCGGCCTCAGAGGCTCCCTCCTGGGAGGCTGGCCACCCAATCGCCTCCGGGTGGAAGCCTCCAGGGGCGGGACCAGCCGGCCGGCACATTGCCTCCCAGGCTGAAGCCTCCAGGGGTGAGACTAACCACTGGCCCCGGAGGCTTCCTCCTGGGAGGACATCGGGTGGCCACCACCACCCCATTGCCTCCCAGGCAGAAACTTCCGGGGGTGGGACCAGCCGGCTGGCCCTGGGAGGTCATGGGGTAGCCAGGGGCACAGGCAGGGAGGTTTCAGGCCTGTGAAACCTCCCTGCCTATGCCACGGCCACCCAATCGCTTCCCAGGCGGATGGCCTAGAGGGTCAGTGTTAGCTGTGCCAGGCTGAAAATTGCCTCAGCCCCTCACCCAGGCTTGCCACACCTTCTGGGGTGAGGGTTCCCACTGGGGATCTTGGCCAGCCTGCAAACAGACATTGGCCCCTCATCCACCTGGCCAGGCACACCAGCAGGTGGACATCCCCAGAGGGGTCCCAGACTGCAAGAGGGCACAGGCCAGGCTGAGGAACGCCCCCTCTCCCACAGTGCACAAATTTTTGTGCACCGGGCCCCTAGTATAATATAATCCTATATGATAAAAGCCTAATATGCAAATTATCCCCTTGAGTGGTTGGTCATTTGCTCTCTATGACATGCGCTAACCACCAGAGGGTGATGCGGAACATGGTGGGAATCAGCAACGAGGTGCTGACAGCGGGTGGCAGTGAAGACCCTGCCGGGTCTGATGGGCCGCGATGACAGCGGGACTGTGGCAGGATGGTAGAGCAGGTGAGCAGGAGGTGCTAGGCCAAGACAGGTGCAAGCAGGGGCCTGATTGCCTTGCAGGTGGCAACCAGCAGAGAGGGAGTGGGCCCGCTGCCTGTCTCCCAGGCACCGAGAGTACCAGACAGAAGGCCCAGCCCTGATTGATCGCCCTGCAGGTGGGATAGTGGAGCAGATGAGGAGGCAGCACCAGACCATAGAGGGGTGCCAAGCAGGGCATGGTTCTGCAAGCCTGGGAGCACGAGCTGGGGCACAAATTGGGGCCCAATCCATGTAGGTCACCCCAAGGGACCACACCTGTGCACAAATTTGTGCACCAGGCCTCTAGTATGATATCTAATCTAATAAAAGAGTAATATGCAAATTAATCCTCACTTCGTTACATATAAGCCACACCCACCATCCAAGCCACGCCCACCAACCAATCAGATTGACAATATGCAAATTAACCCAGCCAAGATGGCGGCTGGCAGCCATGGAGCTAGAGTAAACAGGAGGCCAGCGATGGAGGAAACTGCCTACCTAAGCCAGCTGTGGCCTACGCTCAAGGCAACAAAGTTTCAATTATAGAAGCCACAAAGCTGAAGCAAATAGGAGGCTGCATTGCCTGCCTAGGCAGGCTGTGGCCTCCACTCAAGGCAACAAAGTTTCAATTACAGAAGATAAATAAACCCCAGAAACCTGCTTCCACCCAGCCTCACTGGGATGTTGGGTCAATGGGAGCTGTGGCCAACCTGCAAACAGCCATCAGCCCCTCACCCAGGCTGGCCAGGTATCTCAGAAGGGACCCGAACCCTGAAGGGGCTTGGCCAGCCTGCAAATGGCCATCAGCCCCTCACCTAGGCTGGCCTGGCATGCCAACAGGTGGACATACCTCGAGGGGTCCCAGACTGTGAGAGGGCACAGGCCAGGCTGAGGGACCCCCTCTCCCCCCGAGTGCACAAATTTTTGTGCACCGGGTCCCTAGTAATAATATAAATGACTATAGGGTATAATTTCTTAACATAATTTACCTTATTGAGCCAGTTCTGAAGAAGACCCATATTAATTCAAATATTATACTTGATAGCTAGTTAAGTTCAAAGGAGATTCCATTTACTTGAGGGAATTATCCTATTACTTTTTGCTAACTAAACACATTTTGAAACACTAAAATAATAATTGTGATGGTTGCTTAAAGTTGTTTGAAAGTTATATGCCTACGATCTGGAATTTCTTCCCATGGGTAATGTTTCAGTGTTCTGTGGAAGGTTGAAAGTGCTCCGGGACACATTTCAGACTACCGTTAATAAAAGAGCAGGAAAATGGAGAGACACTTTATTTTTAAAGGGAGAAAGGAGGTTGTCCTAGTACAGGGTTATTAACAAATTTTTAATTGTAGTATTAACGTGCATAAAATACCCAGAACAGTCCAGATGTATGGTTGTGAGACTTGAAGAGGAACATGAAAGAGAAAGTGGAGGTTTCCCGTTGTCTGCTCCTGAAGGTGACATGTTTCATTAATGGATTATTTGCCATCACCTGCCTATGTTCCTAGCTTGTACACTAAAAGGCTTGTGGGCCTCACTGGGGTAATAAGTCATACTCTACCTGTGAGCAATTTTTTCCTGCTAGCCAAACCATACACACATGGCCTCTTCCAGACACAGTCATTTGCTAAATAAACCCTTTGGTGAGATCATGGTCATGATGCCTGTGCTTCATTTTGATCTCATTTCTAGATCTCTCAAGTCTAGCCACCCCTGCTGACAGGTATATCTTAGGGATCTCCTGGGTAACTTTTTAAAAATCACTTGCTTATGGTCTCCCACCCAGAGAATTAATTCATAATGTAGCATGAATCATAGTTAATGTTCATAAATAAATCCTTCCATGGTACTTTCCAAGCTATTCTCCTTACTAAAGTAATCAATATAAACAAATATACATCTTACATTTTCTTAGAGCTGTCCCTCATTCTCACTTCTACCCAGTAATTGGAGAAAGCATTTCAGTAATCATCAAGATTATGTTCTCACCTTGTCTTTCTGACTTTTCTGTGCTTTCTAGTGCATGGTACCTAGTTGTTTGTACCTGGAACATAAAAATTAGAGTTTAACTGAATTGAAAATCTCTTCTGCATGTTTTTGTCCAATACGAGAAATCTCACCCCTCTCTGATAACTGCAACTGGACATTCTCGTACAGCTCTTCTGCTTCCCATGCTGTTAGCATGTGATCCATAGAGGCTTGATAATTAGTAAATGAGTCATATTTAGCAAATATTTAACTGTGTCAGCCTGGCTAGCTAATACTGTGAAGGTATGGCCTTGGGAATTAAGCTACAGTAAGTTGTGTCATTTATGTTAATCTTCACAGTAGCTCAGGAGACATCCTCTTTGCCAGTGATTTTCATCCCTCCAGGTGTGACAGATGCATTATTAAACTCTTATTTTCTAAGTCTATACTCAACAGAAAAAGGAAAAGCTTATTTATTTGATTATTGGGACTCCAGTTCTGGTTGCCCTTATGAAGGAGGTTACCTTAGTGACACTGAGGCCCTTACATTTATCCTTCTCAAAGTTTATTTATATTCTAGATCTAGAGCAAGTATGTCAAACTCGTGGCTCAAGGGCCGCATGTGGCCCACAGAAATATTTTTGCGGCCCAGCCAATAAAACAGTATGTAAGAAACGTTTTAATAAAAATGTTGTCACTTAATTTTTACAATATCCTGTTATACATACTTATTAATGACGAACTACAATGTTCGCTAATGACTGACTACTATAATCCTGTTGCATTCATTTCCCTTATGCACCTTATGTATAGGTGCACCATTTCTCTCCACTAATACTAGCAGTGAATATTTTAGCAGCCGATTACCACGTCATTAGTCTTGGATTGACTTGTTTGGTGTTCGGTGTGTGCAACAGGAAATGTTTTGAAGTACAAGAAAAATAGGTTTATTTGTGTTTCGCTTATTAATTTGTGTAGTTATTCAGTGTCTGATAAGTTAATGTTCAAGAAAAAAATATTAATTTTTATTAAAATGTTCTATTATTTTATGTTAACAATTACTCATTTATGTCAGCCCTTTGTATTCAGCATGTCTCTATTGAAATAAACCTACATTTTTATGAAAATTGAAGCTTTTGTTTTTTTGCAGCCCACATAAACTTAACCTTGCTTATTTGGCCCATGTTAGCTTTTGAGTTTGACATGCTTGGTCTAGAGAATAAAACCTCCTGTTTTCTCCCTTCCTCTCTTACCTGTGGATTGTGGTGGGTCAGTTTGTTTTTGTTGTTCTGCCCATTGTGCGACCTCATCTTCACTCCGGTTTCACCGATGCCATTTTGTTGGTGAGTCTACATTCTTCATGGAACTGATTTATTCTGGCTGTTTTGGTGGCTAAATCCTCACATTCCCCAGGCAGTAACACTCTTTCTGTAGCAATTGGACAGAATCTCAGTTTATCCAGCCAGCTTCAGAGAGCTTAGGGTCTCATTTTACTTTAAAGCTTGTTGTATTAAGTAACTGAGGCTGGCTTTAAGGCTATTGTGTGATAGGTACATCTTCCTCCCTGTTCCTGACCTAGTCCTATTGAAGGGTGCCCAGCCTTCAATTTCTCCTCAGTAAGCTGAGTGCTTGGTCTTTTGGGACATTCTTCACCTCTCTCTCTCTTTTCTTTTCTTTTTAAAACGTTTTATTTATTGATTAGAGAAAAAGAGAGAGGGACAGAGATTGATTTGTTGTTCCAATTAGTTATGCATTCATTAGTTGATTCTTGCATGTGTCCTGACCGGGACTGAACACACAACCTTGGCATATTGGGATGATGCGCTAATGAACTGAACTATCTGGCCAGGGCCACCAATATATATTCTTTTTTTAAATTTTATTTTATTGTTTAAAGTATTACAATAGTAGTACATATGTCTCCTTTTTCTTCCCCATTGACCTTCCCCCAGCCTCCCCTAACCCCCAGCACATGCCCCGCCCCCCCCCCACCACCACCACGTATTGCATCCATTGGTTGTGCTTATATGCGTGCATGCAAGACCTCTGAATACCTCTCTTCTTCCTTGTAGAATTTTGGTCATAGTGTCTATAGATAGATAATCAGTCCCACAGTAACTTCACCATTTCTTAGGGAACATTAATTTTTTTGAATAATATCCTTTACTGAGACCCTAATATGTATATGGTTTGAACTCCTCCATGACTTTAAAGCACAAATTAAAATTGATTTGTCTTATATATTGAAGAAAGTACAATAGCTTCCCTTTTGAAGGTCCTTCCTTTCTTAAAGTTTCCATGAAACCTGAGGGCTTATTCAATCCAAATGGGGGCTGAAAGGTCAGTTCCATTTCCATTATAAGGGAAGGAAGAATTAATCCTCTTCAGTCTTTGCTAATGCTATTGCTCATGGCTGCCAAGTTGGGTGACTGTTGACAAAATCATGCTCCCTGCTATGACAGATGCTGCTAATTCACACCTCCACACTGGCTAAGGGCACTTTGCCAGTGTTGACTTTTGAGTGGAGAAAACTTTAATTTCTCAGAGCCACACTCAGAGAAAGATGCCCTTCACTTGGCTTCCCAAGGTCATGGCTTCCCAAAATCCACTGTTTTTTTTTGATGCCATTGAGACCTGTACCTCGAGGTTGGGCAACTTTTCTCTTCCTGTTTTTAAAACACAAAAGGTCTGATTATACCCATTTTCCAGATAGTCTACCATTCTGAGGGAGAATACTTTAATGACCCTGGGTATCTGTATTCATCTTTCTCAATGTTTTTGTCAAGAATGTCAAAGTAATTCTCTGATACTTCTCTCTATATAAAAAAAATCTCAACAGAGCACTTTGCTTCATATACAAGGTGGGGCAAAAGTAAGTTTACAGTAGTGAGTACATGAAACAAAATTTATTTTTGTATTATTATTTATTAATTACTAGAGGCCTGGTGCACAAAAATTTGTGCACTTGGGGGGGGTGGTCCTGCAGACTGGCCTGTGTCCTCTTGCAATCTGGGACCTCTTGGGAGATGATCACCTGCTGGCTTAGGCCTGCTCCCCAGGCAATCAGGCCTAAGCTGGCAGTCAGACATCCCTCTGGCAGCCTGGGGGCCCTTGTCCACTTGCCAGCAGGGAGCAGGCCTAAGCTGCAGTCGGACATCCTTAGTGCTGCTGAGGAGGCAGGAGAGGCTACCACCATCACCGCTGTACTGGCAGCTGGCAGCCTGGCTTGTGGCTGAGCAGAGCTCCCTCTGTGGGAGTGCACTGACCACCAGGGGCAGGTCTGAATTGAGTATCTGCCCCCTGGTGGTCATTGTGTGTCATAGTGACCAGTCATTCCCAGTGGTCAATATTACCCTTTCATTATATAGGATAGAGGCCTGCTGCATGGGTAGGGGCCAGCTAGTTTGCTCTGAAGGGTGTACCAGATCAGGGTGGGGATCTTGCTGGGGTGCTTGCTAGCCTGGGTGAGTAGCTGATGGCTGTTTGCAGTCTGGCCACAGTCCCTTCAGGGTAGGGGTCCCTGCTGGGATGCCTGGCCAGCCTGGGTGAGGGGCTGAGGGCCGTTTTTAGGCTGGCCTCATCCCCTTCAGGGAGGGGATCCTGCTGGGGTACCTGGTCATCCTGGGTGAGTGGCTGATGGCTGTTTCCAGGCTGGCCACAGCCCCTTCAAAGTGGGTGTCCCCTGCTGGGGTGCCTTGGGTGAGGGGCTGCTGACTGTTTGCAGGCTGGCCACAGCCCCTTCAGGGAGGGGTTCCCTGTTGGAATTCCTGGCCAGCCAGGGTGAGTGGCTGATAGCTGTTTGCAGCAAAGCTGTCTGGGGTTTATTTATCTTCTATAATTGAAACTTTGTTGCTTTAACTGGAGCCCAGGTCAGGTTGCCCCTGAGAACTCAGGTTCCTAGCGCTTCCTTGAGCCCAACCTGGCTGGAAGCAGGTATCTAGGGTTTATCTTCTATAATTAAAACTTTGTTGCCTTGAGCAGAGGCCACAGCTGGCCAAGGCAGGCAGGAACTTCATTGCCAGGGTAAGCCTCCTGTTTGTTCTAGCTCCATGGCTGCTGGCTGCCATCTTGGCTGGGTTAATTGCATATAGTTGCTCTGATTGGCTAGTGGGTGGGGCAGTTGGCTGTGGGCATGGCTTAGGTGTAGAGGAGTGACACCAATTTGTATATTACTCTTTTATTAGATTAGATTGTATTATTTTCCATATAAACAACTGTAAACCTACTTTGCCTCACCTTGTATACCTAATAATGATAATCATTTAGGTTTGGGCATGTTTTACAGAATTTAAAGTTAATCATTATTGCACATATTCTTCACAAACATTCTCAATATAGATGTTATCATTTTCTTTTCTGACAGTATGTGGCACAGGAAGTGTGGGGTGACTTCTTCAGAGTGATATTGGCATTCATCAGTTTAAATAAATTAATGTCACCCTCTTGACCTTTATAATAATGAGGAGAGTTAATATTCCAACTTATGAACTGAATTATGTTTCCTCTATACTAAAAAATATTAAATATGTTGTAGTTTTGCTTTACCAAAAGACTCTAAGAAAAGGCTAAATTCTCTCTCTCTCTCTCTCTCTCTCTCTCTCTCTCTCTCTCTCTCTCTCAATAGCTATGCCTTTTGAGCTTCAAATGATGTGCTCAAAATCAGATTAGTAGATGATAAAAAGACATAGGCAAGTATAGGAAGTTATGAGAAATGTGAATTATTAAGGTGTGAATGTCAACATGTCACATTTTAAAATAAATACAATTTTTAGAATGGCTATGTGACTTCCTAAGATTTCATGGTCATTGCTTCAAAACCATTAGTTCAGGCCCAGGATTCAAGCATACAGTCCTTAATCTCTATTCCAGTCTTTCCACTGTGCCAGTGATTCTCATTATTGGTGATGTATCAGAATAATCTCTGGAGCCTATTGCAATGAAAAATGCCTGGAATTGCTATGTATTTACTACATCACAATCTCGAAAAGTAGGTAGGGTCTAGGAATTAACATTTTTATCAAGTTCCACTGGAAATTCTGCAACATCAAGCTTCAGAATCACCAGGAACTCATGCACACATTAAAGGAAAGGATAAGAAAAAGAGACAGTATGTTTTTGAGCACATGCCCTGGCACATGCACCAGGGTGGACCACATTAGTAGAGATATTAACATAGAGGTAATGGGGTGACCTCTATATTGCTACTGGTCCCAATAATAATCTATACTTCAGCATAACTGGAGTTGTTGGGAGACCTTCCTTTGAGACCTGTCTTTGATACATGCTTAAGGCATATAGTATTATAAGAATAAATGGGAATATTTTTCCCTACGGACAAATAGAGTTTGACTGCATATAGTGGTGTGTCTGTTACTTCACTCTAACCTTCCCATTTCTCTTGTCCTTACTCCTGCGTCTTACCCTCCCCTAGCTGCCCTGCTGCTTTTCTTTTCATTCTGTGTTGCCATATTTTTCTTTCCTCCTGACTGATATTACAGTGCTTCTTTTTTTACCATCACTTTAAGGAAGATGTTAATGTGTTTTTTTTTTAATATCTCACTTATAGCACCCAGTTCTTATTAATTAGATTCAAGAATTTATTGGTGCAGAATTTGTTAATGGAATGAGAAACCCCCCTTTTTAAAATTTTTGTTCATCTTCACCCAAGGATAATTTTCCCATTGATTTTTGTGTTTGGTGTGGTTTTTGTTTGTTTGTTTGTTTTTGAGAGAATGGAAGGGAGGGAGAAAGAGGGGGAGATTATACACACACACACGCACGCACACACACACACACATTGGTTGACTCCTGCATGCACCCTTACTGGGGCCATGGAACCAACTTGCACCCCAGGTACATGCCCTTGACCAGGAATCGAACCTGTGACCCTTTGGTCCTAAGGCCAGTGCTCTAACCATTTAGCAATGCCAGCCAGGGCAGAAATCTTCTTTTCAATGCTGGCATAGAAGAGGCTATGTCATGAGCATTTTTGTCTTTGGGGCTATTTCCACTTGTAAGAAATATTTCTCCCATTTTATTTTTATTTTATTTTATTTTTTGGTTAGTTAGCAGTCTCCCTATTGCCAATATTTTATAACAGACTTCATTAAGAGAAAACATCTTTGCTTTACTGTTTCTTCCTTATAATTTTAATAGTATATTAAACACTAAGAGCCTGTGGTTTTCCATCTTAGGTGGAAAGAGTTGAGGGGGAAAATAGCCCCAGAATAAGTGAAGAGATTGTTTTTGTTTATTGATGGTTTCTCTTAGTTATTTCTGTGGTCCTGTTTAATCTTAGATTTAAGAGTTTAATGAAAAGAGCATATTGCCTCTTTACTTAAAGAGCCATTCAATGAAGATTCTACTATCATTTCAGCTCAGAGAAGGGGGAGGATAACTAATATGACTTCATAGGTTCACAAATTGGTAGTTGTCTAAATGTGTGGCCAAGACCTGAATTTTAGTATTCTTTTTTAAAAATATTTTTTAGTGGTTTCAGAGAGGAAGGGAGAGGGAGAGAAAGATAGAAGCATCAATGATGAGAGAGAATCATTGATCGGCTGCCTCCTTCATGTCCCTGCACTGAGGATGGAGCTGGAAACCCAGGCATGTGCCCTGACTGGTAATCAATCCAGGACCTCCTTCTTCATAGGTTGATGCTTAACCACTGAGCAATATTGTCCAGCCAGGCTATATTTTTGAATAATTCCTTTTGCATAACTCTAATAATAGATTTGTGGAGATTATACACACAGACACACACATATATATATATCAAAGTATTTTTTTAATTCACTGAGGTTTGGACTTATTCTCAAATACTTGCTACTATTGCGAACAAGGCAGTGGTTTCTCTCACTTCTTCAGCATGAGGCCTGGACACAAGGCAGGAGTGAGCAAACACTCTTCTCTAAGCTGAGATGTCTTTGGCTGAGCCTTCTTTGTTGGTTAACTGGACCATCCAGAGGCAATGGACAGAGGCTGAGGATTCATAAGTGGTAGGTGATTTTAGGGCAGCTTGGTTGTTTGGGCTACGTTAGAGAAAGAGGGTGAGTAGAGCAATGAGCCAAAGAGAGCACTTAACACACTGAAGAAAGTTCTGAGAACAACGCTGTGCTCCAATCCTTTTTTTCCTATTCCTAAGTGCACGGTGCCTGATTCCAATGGCCACAGTTTGTTCAGTTTATATTTGACTTTGGGCCGATTTCGTTCTTCCTGGGAATGAAGTTAAGACTGTGCGAGAATGTCTGATGATTTTAGAAATTACTCTGTAATGCTTGGGGGCCTTGTTTCCACCGACTTTGTCCCCTTTGTGTGTTCATGCTGCATTCCCCACCAAGAGGAGGAGTCTCTATCTCCTCTCCTTGAATGGGTTGGCCTTCTGACTGGCTTTGATCAATAACATGTGGCCAATGTGACATTCTGGGTCATCCCTCCTCTTGGAAGCTACCAAGTAAGAGATATGACTACTTGAGACTACATCTGTTAAATGAGACTCTTGGCGAGGCCATGCAGAAAGAAAGTCTCCAATTTTTCTAACCACTCCCAGGTGAGATGCCAGACAAACTGAAAATCTGGGCTGGGCTCACCTGGGTTGTCCGTTTTCCACTCCATGTTGTGTATTTTCCTGTTGAATTCTCCATATGTTTGCCTAGTCTGTCCATTCCATGTATGTGGAATCATACAACGTGTGGTCCTTCGTTACTGGCTTCTTTCATTTAGCATCCATGTTGTAGGTTTTCAAGGCTCACCTATGTTGTAACATACATTGGTACTTCTTTCATTTTTATTGCCAAATAATACTTCATTGCATGGAGATACCATAGTTCATTTATCCATTTACCAGTTGGTGGGCATTTGGATTGTTTCCACATTTTGGCTATTATTAATAATGCTGCTACGGACATTCATGTACAAGTTTTTGTATGGATGGATGTTTTCAGTGTTCTTGGGTATATTCCTGTGAGCAGAATGTTTTAAAAGCATCACTCTGTCTAATGTGTTAAGAATAGATGGAGGGGGTCAAAGGTAGAGGCTAATACAGTAATCCAGATGAGAGATAAGTTGTTTTGACCAACCACAAGTCCTAGAATATGGACCCTTGGTGGCAGCCATTGCTCAGGATGAGTGCCATGACAACACATTAACAAGCCTGCCTGCCATCTTGGAAATGGCAGGAAAAGCCCCAAATTTAATGGATTAGCACTCAATGGCATATTTTTTCTACTGAGTTTCTATTCATAGATCTCATGATATTATACCAGATCAATATGAAATATATGACTATACAACAGTCCACTAATATTAGAGCCACATGATGTAACTAGTTTGCGTGCAAAGAAGAACTTCGTGGCCATACTATTTAAATGCTTTCAGCAACTGTAAGCTTCCCCAGCTGTGAAATGCCTTATAGTTGATGACATGTCAAGGCGATCTCTACTTAAATTTGGTTGAGTGAAAGTTTGAGTGGAAGGAATTATGGGGGAAGGTAGAGATAGAAGAAAGTAGAGCCCATATATTTTCTGACTATAAAATATCTCTGGGTTGGAGAAAGAGAGAGAGAGAGGGAGAGAGAGAGAGAGAGAGAGAGAGAGAGAGAGAGAGAGAGAGAGAACAATCCACATCTGTCAAGTTCAGATGCCTGTGTTTGATGAGGTCATTAGTATATTGTGCCAGTGCCGCTGTTTAGAACCCAATGGTCTGTTCGCTAAACAGAAGGGTGTCTGTACTTTGACTACACATAGGACCTAAAATTGGTTTATGAATAAGGGAAAGTAGAGTAAATGTGTTGAGTGGTTACTACTGCATATACCTTTTATGTTAACCTTCATTACATCTTCTGAATGGATGCTGTGAATTCTGGAGCCACATTCTCTCTGGGTTCAAATTCCACATACTGTTGCTTATTAGCTGCTGTCCCTGGGCACATTATGTAACTGTGCTTTCTTAGCTATGAATGGGGCTAATACTGCTGACCTACGGCATAGAGTGGATGTGAGGATTACTGCTTTCAAGGCATTTAGAGCAAAGCCTGCCCGTGGTGAGTACTCGGTGCACCTATATGAACTATGTTCAGCTAGAGAGATGGGGTTCTTTCCATCCACCTTACATGATGCCTTTTCCCAACACGCATAAAAACCTGTGATTTATTGTTTTTCTAACTTACCTATTACACTTCTGATATGCTAAGAAATCCTGATGAATGCAGGAAGCATCCATTTAAAGCATTTGCTGCTTTAAAGTCCTATAAAGCATCAAGTCAGTTCAGCTGAATTTATGCAATCGTTTTTGGACTTGTGAACTTGGCCTTTGGCACATACAAACCACAAAACTTTTGTAATCTAGCATAGAAGTGTAATGTTGGATAAAATAAAATTTCAAGGAAAATGAGACGTAAGTCACGTTGCTCCTTATACTCTTACTTAAATGTCTTCTACATTTTTCTTCTCTCTGTAGACCTATAACCAAATATTTGGACCATCAATCATGACTGTTTGCTAAGGCTTTGTATGACATATATCTAACATTTCCCCCTCTAGAAAAGCTGGAATAATAAATAACAATGTCCTAGCCACCCTCAGGTACCCTAACTCACTGTGTAGACTGCAGTATTCAGTTAGCTTACTGTTCCTGACCAGTTTGGAGATTTATTTTAGGTAATATCTGAAATGCCGATTTCTGATATCTTGTAGTTTCACGATTCTGGGTAAATATTGATTGATTGATTGACTATATTTCCACAGCTCTCTGGTTAGTAAAAGGCCAGAACATCCTGCCTTGTCCATGTATGTGCACATTTGTATCATGGTCTTTTCCTTCATTCAGCAGTTGGGGACACTCTAAATGGGAACAGATACAAAGTTTCAACACGTAGAGAGAAACGGTTCAAAATACTGTATCCCTCCTAATATTCTCTCACAAATGAGTATTTTTACAATTTTTGTATGACGATTCGAACCCCTCCCTTGTATGTATAGCTTGTTTTCTAAATGCTAAGCCTGAATGAAATGAGAAGAAAATTTGGAAAGTTTCACTTTTATTTTGTTACATGCACAGCAACCCCCTTTAGGATGTTCACGAAGAAGTAAATCAACACCTGTTTAGAATTCCCATTGGTCAGTGTCTGCCCCATGAGACCTACATCAGGGCAGTGGCCTTGCTGGTATTTAGCTATGAAAGTAACATGAATATATGGAAAACAATTAAAGGACTGCATATTGGAGTATCTAATATACAAGGACATGAGAGTACACAATGAAAGGACATGAGAGTATAAATGGTACCCAAGAAGTAGGGGAAGATCACTGTGATCTGACATACCCCCAAGGAGCTCATGGTGGAGGTGAGCCTAATAGGAAAGGGTAGGATTGGCAGCTGTAGGAACATGGGGAAGACATTCTCACCTGGTATGTCAGGAACCACTGTTAGAGAGAGCATGTGTGCGAGTGTGGTGTACTCTAGAATGGCAAAGAAGCCAGCTTGAATGGGGTAGCAGAGCAGAGGACTAATAAAAATAGCTCACTTTTATTAAGCACCTATTATGTGCCATGCCATGTACTAAATACTTTATATCTATGAATATATTTAATGATTCCAAAACCCTTATGAAGAAGTTACTACTGTTATTCCCACTTCTCAGAAGATGAACTAATGCATGGCAAACTGAAGCAACTTGCCCACTGGTCACAATACTGATAAGTGACAAAGATGGGATTTGAGTCCAAGCAGCATGACTTCCAACACTGCAACCCTTGCATCTGTAACTACTACAGTGTTTTGTCACTGGTGACTGGTGACTGTGGTTGCTGATGTGTTGCAGGAAGTCTTGGAAACTGCAGATATTTGAAGCAGGTTCTGAACGGGTGTTAGCAATTGCTTTAGCAATGAATGTTGCCAACAGAATTCAGCATGCCTTCAGATGTAGACAGGAAAAGGAGACATCAAGTGACAAGGAAAGACAGAGTTAGAAACAGGGAGGCACAGAAAGAAAATGTTAACAGAGAGAGAACGAGGAGGAAAAGTGGTTATGGTACAGAGTGATGGGTTGGCAGACACCTCATGTCAGTTACATTCAGAGCACCTTAGCTCTGCTCTGCTTCAACCTAGTCCCAAAGTACCTCACATAATCAAATAGGACATCCCCCCCTTAGTAAATCACACACACACACACACACACACACACATATATACACATACATACACACATATATATTTCCCTTAATGTCTTTCTTGGAGATATACACACACACACACACACACACACACACACACACACACACACACACCAGGGGCTCAGTGCACAAAAATTTGTGCACTGGGGGAGGGGGCAGTCCCTCAGCCCGGCCTGTGCCCTCTCCCAGTCTGGGACCCCTCTGGGGATGTCCACCTGCTGGTGTGCCTGGCCAGCCTGGGTGAGGGGCCAGTGTCTGTTTGCAAGCTGGCCAAGCTCCCCAGTGGAGACCCTCACCCCAGGGGGTGTAGCAAGCCTGGGTGAGGGGCTGAGGGCAGTTTTCAGGCCGGCCACAGCTCCCACAGGCTCCAACGGGCCACCCGCCTAGGAAGCTGAGGCTGGGGTGGCGCTGGCCACCCCATGGCCTCCCGGGCAGGGCCTCGGGGGCTGGCCGGCTGCCTGGTCCTCATGCCCCGGAAGGCTCCCGCCTGGGAAGCCCAGGCTGGGGTGGCACTGGCCACCCCATGGCCTCCCGGGCGGGGGCCGCGGGGGTCCAGCCGCCTGGTACCTGCCTCCCCCCCCCCGCCCCCGGCTCCCAAGATGGCAGAGGCCACAGCCCCAGAGAAGCTGCATACCAGGGCTGTGGCCTCCTCCATCTTTACTGGGCTAATTTGCATACAGCAGCTCTGATTGGCTGGTGGGCGTGGCTTACCCCCATCCCAGAGAAACGGTTAGTTTTAATATTTCGCTTTTATTAGTTAAGATATATATATATATATATATATATATATATATATATATATATATATATACTTTTAATGTCCTTCTTGGAGCATGTTATGATGTCAGACCACAATGTCAAAGAAGTTCAGTAGTCATACACTAGCTTCAAAATGTAAGAAATGTATAAAATTTTGTTGTATAATTCTTATGCAACAATAATATCAGAATTTCAAAGTGAAAGGGAAATGTAAAAATAAAATTCAAAATAATAAATGACTGAAAGTTCAGTTTGTCTACCTGCCAATATTGTTGGAAAATATTACCCCACATGAGTAAACTCTGACCAAAGTACTATATATACACTCAAGTACTAAAGTTTGGTGCCATCCTTCCTATAAGGTGTAAATAATGCTAATCCAACCAGATGGAAAAATTTCCCATATTTTCTAAATGATCTTCCAAAGCAGCTGAAAATATGTTTAATGTGGAACAAATTTATTCCTTTGTAATTGCCTCTTTACATCCTGTGTCATCACGTGGGAGAACTCCCCGAAGATTGGCAGGCTGCGGTTTAAATTCATCAACAACATGTAAGAAAATATGAAGAGGCAGGCTTCCATGAAATGAAAAAGCACTAATAAGAACTGCAAGTGGGTCAGAAAGTGGTCCCCTTTGTAGGACTGCTCTCCCCACGCTCATCCCAGTAATGAGTGCTTTTAGGTGGAGCTCTGTGTTTGGAAGATAGTTCTAAGAACTCTCAAAGCGTAACTCAGGTTATAAGTTAAAATGTTCCACAAGACGGAACTGAGTGTTGTTGAGTTTGCCATGACACTGTCAGCTTAAACATACCTTTTGGCCCCCTACCTCCCTACTGCCCTCTCTGTCACCCAGGGAACACTGACATATGCAAAGCACTCTGACAGCATTTGGATTTAAATGAGTTGAGGGAAAGAACGTTTGCAGGAAGATATTTACTTGCCTTCATTTTGTCTAAAAATACATTGCAAAGTAAGACAGCTTCACATGGTTAGATCTCTAATTATTTGATGAAGAAATTTGGGGGGCTGTTTTAAAAATCCTTTCATAAGCACAGATAAAATATATACATGGAAGTACATCTCTCGGTGTTAAAAAATTAGTCACATCAGGAAATATAACTAAGATATGGCAAAAAAAGTGGTTGATGCATGTTTTTTTCTGCAAAGGACTTCTCTAAGATATTTGCTGGATTAGTGCTTTTAATTGAGTAATTTTTAAATTTAAAAGCTGCTGTTTCAGGCTCTTTTTGATATTAATGGTTTGGAGTTTCATTTTGCTGCTGTGTCTGTGGGATGTTGCGTACACAATCAATATTTCTTTTTACCTGCTCTACCATTGTGTGACCTTGAGGAGGTTTCTCATTCTTTTTAGATCTCAGTTTACCCACTTCTAATAAGGAGTTAAATAATACAGGATTTTTTAAAAATAAGATTTGAATAATAGATGTCTGAGAAAGCTTTTAGATTAATAATTTGAAGCCACTGTATAGTTGCCAGGGATAATAATAGTAAGAGCTTGGATTAACAGAGAACTCTTGCAAGAGTTCTAAGCACTTTTACATTATTCTTTCGTTTATCCTTAAAATACCCCTAATAGGTGAGAACGAGAAAGTATCAGCTTCCTCATTTTGCAGATGAAAAAATAAATAAAAAAAGAAGCAGAAAGATGTTGGAATGAGTATTAATTTTCAAAGACAGTATTTTTGATTCCAGGAACTGTTCCTGATTTAAAAATGGCAAACGTGTTTTCACTGCATGTTATGTATGAATGGGGAAACTCCCATGAATGCTGCCTCTCTAAGCTGTCTGCCACTAATTCATCTCTTAAGTATGATAAGAAACCTTTCTTTGCAGTTATCACTTATTTTCCTATTGAATGCTGCCCTTCTATTTAGACAGTGATCATTATTTCAGTGCTCAATGCAATCAGTGAGTGGAGAGATCCATGTTATTTCTGTCCCCTGTGAAACTGATTACATTGTTGTAGTCCTGGGCAAGCACTTGTAAGATACATAGAAATATTATTATGCCGCCACACAGGTTATCCATATGCTGGCATTATGGTTTTCAGATGACTTCCAGCTGTAACAGTATGTTACTGAAAACCAATCACTCCTCTCCCGAGAATATCACAATTTCTGCTGCTGAAATGGAAACTGACAGGAGGAGTTAGATACAGCTGTACCTGATCGGCGAGGGATAAATTATTTTGTATAATTGTTAGAGCCTTGCTAAGACCTAATGGAATGAACATGTTGTTTTCCACACCTGTGGGGATGGATAGTCCTAGCAAAAATACTGTGTGCTCAGGTTTAAAGATGTGGGGAGACTGTCAGCCTGTTGACAATGAGAAAAATTAATTTAAACTGCTGATAAGGAAGGAAAACATACACAGTGAATTAAATTTAATAGACTGAAAAAATATATTTCTCCTCACTATTTCCATGTGGGAATACGTCAGACTTCATTTAACTCAAATAACTATGGACATTAAGAGCTGCTACACGGCAGCCTCTGTTGGAGAATTCTGCGTGGCAATTTGGTGCATGAGTCATGGGCACTATTTTGGTTGGCCTTACCTTTTAATGTAAAATGTAATGAGGTGTGTCCTGAGCAGAATGGAGAGTGGTTGGTTGTCGATGACAAATTTGACATTGTTTCTATTCACTCTGCCCTGTGGTTTTGCCTTCCCGGTAATGAACAGTGGAGTCAGGCCAGATCCTGGTTGGCTATGCCTTTTTGAGATCTTAAGAAGATAGATCTGATCTCTGGAAGAGGAGGTAGAGTTTTACAACTAGAATCTCACTCAGAATAGCAGGTTTGCTTTCACATTTCCTGTAACTAATATACGGTCCTGAGAAATCTTCACAGACAGAGCTTAATTCTCTTTCCCTATCTTTCTACTTCCGCTTCTAACCTAATAGCTAATAAGGGTTCTCGTATTGTCACCCCTTCCTATTTTTCTCTCATTTTATTAGTAATACTTTTATTGTTTCTGTAAAATGCTGCAGGCATCTTAAAAATGTAAACAATTAAAAAAGACTAAGAGAAAGAACATAAACACTCAGACATAACCATTACTAATATTCTAGATGTTGCCCTAGGAGATAAGGAGAGAAATTGATAAAAGTAAAATCAAAATCACTTTAAAATGCATTATACCATATATACTATTTTAATGTTAACTATTAAGTTGAATTTTATATAACATGAAAAGAAGCTGAATAACATAAAGGAATTGGAATTCAGGCAAGTCCTTCACAAGGAATATTGGAATCTGACAGAATCCAAAGTTAAGAATAAGAGTTAATGAAGAACTTTACTATTTTTAAAAATCTATTTTTGTGAAAGTTGAAATCAGAATGCTTATTATACCTACAGGTTTAAAATTTAGACTTTATTCACTTCCTGCTATGAAAGATGAGGAAATTCGCACACTTTCACCCTTTTATACCTCACCACCCACTATTTTTATTAGTTTCATGATTAGAGTTTATATTATCAAGGTGTATAGCGTTTACCTTTTGCTGGATGATTTTAATCCCATGGTTTTATAATTATAATGGATATTTAAATGAATGGAACGCTTGAGTCAAGCCTTTCTATTACCAGTTCTCCATTTCCAGGGTTTTGCTTTGATTCATTCCATAACTGTCTGGGTCTGCAAAGCCGTGGCCATCCCCCTGCCTCTGTCATTGGGACCTCAGTTTGATGGCATGGGTTAATTCTGTTTCATAGTTAATGTGATACATTACCTCTTTGTTAAAAACTATTGTTTTATTGTTGTTATTTTTATTTATTCTTTTTATTTCTTAATTTCATTCTCCTTATACTAACTACCCCATTTATAATCATTCTAATGTGCTTGATGAATATCGCATGTGTTTGGTGCATGTGAATTTGCTTCTTTGTAAAATGTATACTACTGTATTTTGCATAAGTGACATTGTATTGACCTAATAGAATGTATTGCTTCTTCACTCAACATGATATTTTTAAGGTTTTATCCATGTTTCTGTGTATGTAATCTAGTTAGGCGCTTTTTATCTCTGCACAAAATTAAGTGTGATTAATTTTACAAAAAGAGACATTTTTAAGCCTAAAAAGCGTCCTATTAATAATTATACCAGTACACATGCACTGGGACTGACCCAGACCACCAAGATGCATTTACTATAACTTTTCCACATTTTATATGTTCAGGGCTGTGTTCATGAAAATTCAGGTTGAGACCAACTTTGTGCCTTCACTAACCATGCTGAGATGAATATGCTTGTGTATGTCCCTCATGTAACTGTGTGACAATTTCTCAGGAATGTATACCTAGAGGCTGCTGGGTCAGCGATGTACATGTAATTGATTTGCCTAATTAGACAGTTGGTGCTGCAGAATGATTTCAGTAGTGCATTCTCAGATTCCCATGTCCCTCCAACATCTGACATTAGGCAGCTTTTCAGATTTTGTCTGATGGATTTAAAGGAATACTCAATGTTATTTAAATATGAATTTAAATATTCAGATGGGTTTAAAGGAATACTCAATGTTATTTAAATATGAATTTCTCAAAGTAATAATGAATTTGAATTTGCTAGCCTTTAAGGTTCCTCCTCCACTGAAATGCCTGCAAATGGATTTGTTGCTTTTCTTTGTTTCATTTTGATTAGTGGGAATTCTAGATATAGTTTTCTTATTGGTGTTAGATTGCAGGCATCTCTCAATCTATCTTTTTTGTTTTTGTTAGTTTTGCACATGGTGACCTTACTTGAACAGAAAATCTTCTTTAATCAAATCCATCAACGTTGCTTATGCAGTGGCTTATTTGAAGAAATCCTTCTGCATTCCTGTTATGAATCTTTTCCTACATCATTTACTTTAACTGTATTGTTTTAATTCTTACATTTGGGTTTGAAACCCACTTTTGTAAACAGTTAGATAGGAATACAATTTTGTTTTTCAAGATACAGTGAGTTAATTTTACTAACAGTACTCACTTTGTATACTAATACAAGAGGCCCAGTGCACGGATTCTTGTACCAGTGGGGTGCCTGGGCCTGGCCTGTACCCTCTCTCAAATCTGGGACCCCTCAAGGGATGTCAGAGAGCTGGTTTCAGCCTGACCCCTGCAGGCCAGGCTGAGGGACCCCACCAGTGCATGAATCTGTGCATTGGATCTCTAGAATGAATGTAAGATCTTTGGTCAATCTCTTCCCCTTCTCCACTCTCCCCACTTCCCTCTGATATTCATCAGTCTGTTGCAAGTTTCCATGCCTGTGGTTTCCGCTCCTGTGTTGAGTGTCTGCCCCCTGGTGGTCAGTGCCTGTCATAGCTACCAGCCGGTTGGCCGGTTGGCCAGTTGGCTGGTCACTGAGACTTCTATATATATGTAGATTTATCCACTGATTTAAGATATCACCTTTATTATATAAAAAGATACATGATCAACTAATAAAAACAGTAGAATATTGTTTTATTTTTCCTGTTCCAGTATCATGTTGTATTTATTACTGACTTTGTTTAAAAAAAAATAACTCTTATTGCAAGTCCTCTCTCTTAGCTGTTATTTCGCAGTGTTGAACTGGCTATTACTGAAGCTTTACTGAAATTTTAAAGTAAGTTTTAGATTGAATTCATAAAAATCCACCAAAAATTCAGCTGGAATTCTAATTTTGGTTGCATTGAATTTTAGCTTGTTTATGGAAAGATTGGTTTCTTCTTAATATTAACTACTAGGGGCCCGGTGCACAAAAATTTGTGCACTCGGGGGGTGGGGGTCCCTCAGCCCGGCCTGTGCCCTCTTGCAGTCTGGGACACCTCGGGGGGGATGTCCACCTGCTGGCATGCCTGGCCAGCCTGGGTGAGGGGCTGAGAGCCATTTTCAGGCTGCCCACAGCCCCTTCAGGGTTCGTGCACTGGGGG
>PVJC01012641.1:0-39372 GCA_004026665.1 Murina feae | reverse complement strand
TGAAAATGGCTCTCAGCCCCTCACCCAGGCTAGCCAGGCATGCCAGCAGGTGGACATCCCCTCTGAGGTGTCCCAGACTGCAAGAGGGCACAGGCCGAGCTGAGGGACCCCCCCACCCCCTGAGTGCACAAATTTTTGTGCACCAGGCCCCTAGTTTAATGATAATAGCCATTACAGATCTGACTGGTTCCTGCTACCTCTACTACAATGTTTTCTGAAAACACTAAAGTTAAGAATTACTTTACCAAGTTGCAGTAAAAGTCTCTGTGGAGAAGTAAATACATTTTTTAATCTATAAATTAATTTGGAAAATTTGAAATTCTTACATTATTTAATTTTGCTTATTGTTTCTTATATGTTAAAACTCAGTTTTCATTTGTTAGAACATATATGTAGTGAGTGCCCACTATCTGTTTGCTTCCATTTCTTTCATTTGTAACATGTTTCTTTATCTCTGCATTCTGGCATCACTGGGAGTAATTATCCTTCAGGCCAATTGGCTGTGAGGACCAACTGCATCTACAATGGAAGAGCTACAGTGCATAGGACACCCTTATGGAGCAGGATTTTCCTCTCGAATGTCACTTGTGACTGTGTAGAGTTGTAATCTGGTATGGTCTGAAGCTGTCCACTTGGTGCACTGGCTCTGGGGCCTCCTAGGAGGTATAAAGTCAGCCACTGCCTGGTACCACTCAGCAGGAGGTACAGAGAGATCTGCATGTGGCTGCTACTTGTATTAGGCTAGTTATTGCCCAGGTGAGGCCCAGCTGTGAAACAATGCAAGCTGATGCTACAGCCAGGTGTTGGGCCTTTTATTGATAGGTTTGAAGCCATCTGCTGCTTGTTTGAGAGATTTTAGCAAAGTCTGAAGCCTTTACCAGGACTGGCCATTTATATGGAAATGTCGCTGCAAACAGCTTGGGTGGAGATGCAAATTGGATGGGTAGGGCATCGGGGAATTTCCAGGGTGGAACAAACAGTGTGGCTCACATTAATGAAAACTCAGATATGGCTGCAAGTTGGCTCTGTGATGGGGGAGTTCCAGTACAGGAACAATGACCCCTCTGGACACTTCTGTCGAGGATAAAGCTGCCCCTAAATTCTTGCCTCAATGCCAGACAATCCAGTTCCTCCCCATAGGTCCCTGGACTCCCCCAAAGCTGCCATCTGGAGCTAGAGCTAGAGGAAGTGGGACCCTGTAAGTTCATGTGCCGGCCCTTTAAGAGGAACACCTGTGACTGAATCCAGCAGCCTCCCTGTCACTTACCCACAATCCCTCCTGGTTTTTACAGCCTGAAATTATGGGGATTTCGCTTCAAAGCTCTGGACCCTGGGTTGGGGGTCTAATGTGTGGCTGGGACCCCTTGCTTCTCACAGGAGGTCCAGGAGATATTCTTCCCAATTAACACTTTGTGGATGCCAGACCAGCCTGTTGAGGGCCTCCGCCCCTCTGACCACTCTCAATGTACTTTCTTCTTTACTTCTCTAGTTGTAGGATTTCCATTCAGCCGGCTTTCAGGCAGTTCTGAATGATGGTTCTATATTTTACTTGTAATTTTGATGTGGTTGTGGAAGGTGGTGAGTACCTGTGTTTACCTATATATCCATCTTGGTTCTCCTGTTCTAAATTTTGGGAATACATAAGTGGCAAAACAGATTAAAATTACTACCATCAAGTGGTTTATATTCAAAAGAGAATTGAGAGACAGTGATAAAACAAGCAAGAACAAAAAATAAAACTCAGTGTCAAATGTTTATAAAACCTGTGGGGGAAAAAACACAAAGCAGGGAAGGAGAATAGAAGGTATTTGTGCAGATAGGGTGATCAGGAAACAACTCAGTAAGCAAGTGATATTTTAGCAGGAGCCTGAAACTGGGAAAGGCAAAAACAGGTCACACATCTGGGGGAAGGGCATTCCAGGCAAAGGAAACAGCCAATTCAAACTTTTTTTTTTTTTTTTAATGTAAGAAGCCTTCAAGTTTTGTCTTTTTTAGATGACTTCCAATCTTTACAGTATTACTGCAATGTATTTTATATTTTTATTATCAAGAAAAACAAAGTAACTGTTGTATAGCTAGTATCATTATTAATATACTGTCTAAGTTACAATCATTTATAAAACATAAATTAATCATTTCTTACTTTTTATTTTGGTAAAAATGTTGATATTAAAATAGCATTACAAATAGATTTACCTGACATGTAGGTAAAAACAGTGGTCCTAACCAGTCCTCCTTGCTCTCTGTTCGTGCAGCTTAGAAGTAGTAACTTACTACTGTTATCTATTTCTTTGAGTGGTTACTCCCTATTTCTAAACAGTATGCTTTCAATGCTATTTATTAAACTTTTCAGATTTTTAACTCTTTTTTTTTAATATATTTGATTGATTTTTCACAGAGAGGAAAGGAGAGGGATAGAGAGTTAGAAATATCGATCAGCTACCTCCTGCACACCTCCTACCGGGGATATGCCCGCAACCAAGGTACATGCCCTTGACCAGAATCAAACCTAGGACCCTTGAGTCCACAGGCTGACGTTTTATCCACTGAGCCAAACTGGTTAGGGCAGATTTTAACTCCTTAATCACTTTCTTCTGTCACTACCCTCACACATGCACCTAATAGTGTCTCTAATGTAGTTATATTATGCTTTTTTTTTTAAAGTAAATAATATTCTGTAATTTTTATAATTATTGTTCAGACCTGTACGGTATAGTTATGATAATTACATTTTCTCTCTTGATTGACTTTTTCAGTTTTTTGTTTATTTTAATCTATGCATATTTATCTAATTTGATTGTCTTGTTTTTTTGTTTTGTTTTATTTTGTTTCCCTATCCTCATCATGATTTCTTTTAGCTAAGATTCCAATAAACCTTTCATATTTTTTTCAATGAAAAATACACATTGGGAAATTTATCAGTTTTGTTGTGTTTTTGTTGTGCTTTGTTTCATTCTGTTTTCCTTGTAAATTTCTCTGGAACACTCTCTTCTCCTGCTCCAGCCTAGACTGGTGGAAGTTGAGATCCTGAGACAGTTACATTACTGTCTTTGTAGGACCTCCCTTTACCTTCATTCTGGAGATTCCTTTAGCCCCCTTTCTGTGTTGGATGCCTTGTATCCTGGCTTTTATAACTTCTTGTTTCTTGCTTACTTTTGTCTGGGGAAAGCTTACATTCCAGTTGTCCAGATGTCAGCAGACTATGGGCCCACAGGCCAAATCTGGTTCACCATCAAGCTAAAAAATGATTTTATATTTTTATATGGTTGGGAAAATAATATTTCATTATGTATGAAATTCAAACATAGGTGTCCATAAAAAAAGCTTAATTGGAACAGTCACACATATTCATAGATGTATTTTTAAAGCTGACTGGTTGCAACACAGACCTTATGGTCTACAAAGTCTGTAATATTTATTATCTGGTTTTTTATTTTTATTTTTTTATAGCTTAAAATATTACAAAGAGTAGCACATATGTCTCCTTTTTTCTCTCCTTGACCTTCCCCCAGCCTCCCCTACTCCACAGTGTCTTGTATCCATTGGTTATGCTTATATGCATGCATAAAAGTCCTTTGGTTGATCTCTTACCTCCCATCTCCCCCAACCCTCCCCGGCCTTCCTGCTGTAGTTTGACAGTCTGTTCAATGCTGCTCTGCTTCTGTATCTACTTTTGTTCATCAGTTTATAATGGTCTTTATTATCCATAAATGAGTGAGATCATGTGGTATTTTCTTTCATTGATTGGCTTTTTTCACTTAGCATAATGCTCTCCAGTTCCATCCATGCTATTGCAAATGGTAAGAATTCCTTCCTTTTTACAGCAGCATAGCATTCCATTGTGTAGATGTACCACAGTTTTCTAATCCACTCATTTATTGATTGGCATTTAGACTATCTGGTTCTTTATAGAATAAATTTGTTGACTGTTCCAACAGCATAAAGGTGGGCATGGGGGAATTATTTTGGAAGGTTTATAATTGAAAATGCCTTTATTCTATTATCATACCTAACATAGTCTAGATAATTATGTGTTTGTTTGTTTGTTTGTTTGTTTTGGTTGGAAATGATATTTCCTCAAATTTTTAAAGTATTACTCATTGTCTTCTGTGACCAGAGCTATTGTTGACAGTCAAAGATATTTCAATTGTCTCTTCTGCTTATGTTTCCTCTCTCTGAGTTGATTATGTTTACTCTCTCTATGGGTTCTGAAGGTTTTATATTTTCTTAAGAGCTTTGAAATTTCAAAATTAAGTGTTTTGTTGTGGATCTTCTTAATTTATTTTAGTGAGATCTTTGTAATTTTTAGTTTTTTTATTATTTATTATTCATTCCTTTATCTTTTTATCTCTGCTTCAAACTTATTTCCTAATCCTCCATTCCTTATGAACACATAGAGAGACAGGAGGAAGAAATAGAATAGTGGAAACTAGCTACAGTTACCTAATCTAATAAAAGAGTAATATGCAAATTAACCCTCACTCTATTACACACACAAGCCATGCCCACAAGCCATGCCCACCAACCAATCAGGAGCAAATATGCAAATTAACTCAACTAAGATGGTGGCAGCCACAGAGCTGGAGTTGCTCCGGGCAATGGAGGAAGCCCAAGGCCCTGCAGGCCCTGAGCTCTACTCAAGGCTACAAAGTTTCAATTATAGAAGATAAACAAACCCCAGATACCTGCTAGGTAGGGACCTTGGATTGCCAGGGGCAACCCAGGCTTTGAGCAGGGGACCAAGGCAACAAAGTTTCAATTATAGAAGTTAAATAAATCCCAGATACCTGCTTCCAGCCAGGCACCCCAGCAGGGACCTGAACCCTGAAGGGGATGTGGGCAGCCTGAAAACGGCCCTCAGCCCCTCAACCAGGCTGGCCACACCCCTATGGGGTGAGGATTCCCACTGGGGGGGCTTGGCCAGCCTACAAACAACCATCAGCCCCTCACCCAGGCATGCCAGCAGGTGGACATCCCCCAAGGGGTCCCAGACTGTGAGAGGGCACAGGTCGGGCTGAGGGCCCCCCCTCCACCCTGAGTGCACAAATTTTTGTGCACCAAGCTTCTAGTATTAATTTAATATAAGAAATATTAATCATGCTCTATTAACTTTATTCTGTTCTGATGAAAGAAAACACATTCTGACCTTGTTTGTTGTATGCTCTGGGACTTGGGAGTTACCCCCGAAATATGGTCCATTCACCTTATCCATCGGTGAACAGCCTATCATCATAAGAAGATTAATGACCTTGTTACCTAAACAATGGAGTCACAGAGGTCCATGCCCTCTGAACCCCCAGTTCACATTGTCTGTAATCTGTAATCATCTTACCCATTCTTATTCCTTTGTCTCCTTCTCCATATAATATATGTCCTTCTATGCAATATAAGCAGCTGGCTAACAGGTAGGAGGTGGGATAGAGCATATTTTTGTGGATGACTTCTTGCTCTCCCATGCTGCCAGCAATACTGGAAAATAAAAATGCTCATATACAATTAAAACCTGTCTCTGTTTAATTGACTCAAGTAGTGACAGGCAACCTGGACACATTTGTGGTCTGGTTTCATATACAGCATTTATAATATAGATATGTATATATATTAATATTTAATTTCATGAGTCAAATAAATATTTTTATATCCTGTTTGCTTTCATGGATTCACTCTCTTATAATCAAAAGATACTCAATATGTGTATATATATATGTAATTTTTTATCCATCAATTATAATATTTTGCTTTATCTTTTTTGTGTTGTGAACTCTATATAACATGGATTTTTTTTTCAAACGCTCTTCTGCTTAGTGGTGTTCGTATTTTAATTAGTATTTTCTAAGTCTAATAGTTGTGTGCTACTGTGTAACAAGTTATCCAAATTCTAGAGGCTAAAATAGGCCAAAACATTTACTTATCTCACCATTTCTGTGGGTCAGGACTCTAGGAGCAGCTTAGGTGGCACCTCTGGCTCTGGGTTTCTGAGGAAACTGTAATCAAGGTGTCTGTAGCAGCTGCAGTCACATTGAGTTTCAACTGGAGGAGAATGCACTTCTAAGCTCCTTCATGAGCTCCATAGAAGGACATAGACTTTGCTCTCTTAATGCTGAAAATACCAGTTTCTTACCACATGGACCTATCCACAGGTTTACATGCTTATTCAAGAGTGAGAGATGAGAGAGCAAGGGAGACACTAAGACAGAAGCCATAGTATTTTTTTTCAGAGTATTTTTATAACAAAGCTCATAAATGACATCTTTTAAAAAAATATATAATTGTATTGATTTCAGAGGGGAAAGGAGAGGGAGGGAGAGATAGAAACATCAATGATGAGAGAGAATTATTGATCAGCTGCCTCCTGCATGCCTCCTACTGGGAATCGAGCCCACAACCCAGGCATACACCTTTACTGGAATCAAACCCATGACCCTTCAATCCACAGGCCAATGCTCCATCCACTGAGCCAAGCCAGCTAGGTCATATATATGTTATTTTTTAAATATATTTTTATTGATTTCAGAGAGGAAGGGAGAGGAAAAGAGAGATAGAAATATCAATGATGATAGAGAATCATCGATCAGCTGTCTCATTCATGTCCCCTACTGGGAATCGAGCCTGCAACCTGAGCATGTGCCCTTGACCAGAATCAAACTTGGGACCCTTCAGTTTGCAGACTAATGCTCTAGCCACAGAACCAAACCAGCTAGGGCTCAGGAGGTTAGTTTTTCACAATTATTTAATGACTGCCTAATCAAGTTATGTCTCGCTTTTTGAATTAGTATTCCCTTCCCTTCTCCTAGGATGATATCTATTCCATCGTGATTTGAAATTTTATTTACATGTATTAATATGTATAAGATTTTATAATGTCATTATAATCTAACTCACCTAAAAATAAGCCCCCACCTCCAAGATAAGTAATGGACCATGATTCCATGCACTGTTCAAGATTTAACTTTATTATTATCTTTTTTTTTTAATTTAAAGGTTTACTTTTAGATCTAATTATTTTTAAAGCTGCAGGTTTGTAACTGGGGAAGTGGCATGCAAGCTCTAAAGTCTGCTTTGTAGGTGAAAAACTATTAAGCAAGATCTTGCAGGACCTGAAGATCTTATTTTCTGAGAATAATGAAACTGACCTTTTAGAATTCATGACAGAGTGTTTGGAAAAAACAGATGAAGAACATAAAATATCTGAAATGCCATCTTGCCTATCAGAATGAATTAGAAGAACTGGCCCAGCTGGAAGTCCTGTTCGAAAAGTTTACTGAAACATAATGTGAAGAGACTTACCTTCTTATAGAAACACTAGAGGCCCTGGGCACAAAATCCATGCATGGGAGAGAGAGGGTCCCTCAGCCTGGCCTGCACCCTCTCTAATCCAGGACCCCTTGGGAGATGTCTGACTGCAGGTTTAGGCCCAATCCCTGTGGGGCCTAAACCAGCAGTCAGACATCCCTCTTGCAATCCTGGACTGCTGGCTTCTAACCACTTGCCTGCCTGCCTGATCTCTCTAACTGCTTCTCCCTGCCAACCTGATCACCCCTAACCACCTCTGCTTGCCAGCCTAATCTCCTCCTAACTGCTCCCCTGCCAACCTGATTGTTCCTAACTGTCCTTCCCTGCTGGCCTGCTCACCCCTAACCACCTCTGCTTTGGCCCCTGCCACTATGGCTTTGTCCAGAAGGATGTCCGGTCTAATTAGCATATTACCCTTTTATTAGTATAGATTATTAGTATAGATAGTAAGTCAGCAAGTCTTTTATTCCAGCATGATAACCAGCATGGTTAGAGTCTTCTCAAAAAGATTCTAATCCACAAGTAGGCAGGCAGAAAACACTGGTTTTCTAATCTCCCCAGGGAACAACAGGCCTTTCCCACAGATTAACAGGGAGAGATAAATTTAAGGGGGAAATTCCTCTGCTGAGGTCTGTGAAGTAGAAGCCAAGACAATGCCGGGGGAAGTCCTTTTGCTATGAATGCACAACCATAGAGCAAAATGGCAACCATAAAGGAGAGGAGAAAGGAATTGGATGAAAAGAAGCATCAGTATAGCTCCAGAAAGATCCAGAAAAGGGATTGAAAGAAAAATTTCCTTCCTGAACCTAATGACCTAATGATATACAATCAAAGCTTAGCAAGGGCTCTCTCTCTCTCTCTCTTCCCCTCCCTCTCTCTCTCTTTAGCAGCCATGTGGGCCATAGCCAGCACTAATAGTAGCCAGAGACTACTGGAATCTCGGGTGCCAGGCTAATGGCACAGCAGTTATGGGTCCTGACTCTCCTCCTGGGCTTGGTGGGCCCAAGTACAGCCCTTCTACCGCAGCAAGACAGAGCTAGGCCACCTGGCTGTGAACAAGTCCCCTAAGGCCCTCCTTTGTTTGCAATCCAATTAATCTTGCCACTACACCTCAAATTCTTCTGAGTGTGTCCTGAAAATGCATTTCCTGTGATAATGTGGAATAATCATTTTTTCCTCCCACAACAATATCAGCACTCCATGTTTGTTCTTTGTGTGTGTGTGTGTGTGTGTGTGTGTGTATATTTGTGTTTTTTTTAATATGTTTTATTGATTGTTTACAGAGAGGAAGGGAGCGGGATAGAGAGTTAGAAACATCGATGAAAGAGAAACATTGATCAGCTGCCTCCTGCACACTCCCCACAGGAGATGTGCCCACAACCAAGGTACATGCCCTTGACTGAAATCGAACCTGGGACCCTTCAGTCCACAGGCCGACGCTCTATCCACTGAGCCAAACTGGTCAGGGGCATGCTTGTTCTTTTTAAAGCACTTCCACAACTTTTGAGTTTTAATATTGATTTCTAAGGGGACTAAAATATCTACTCAAGTATCTTTTTTTAGAATGGTAATCACACAATATACTTCTGACACTTCCATTTCTGAGAAATAGCAATATGTAGCCTGTAAATATTAATTAAAACTTTCATGAATATAGAATTTTCAAATCAAATTTTTTTATCTTGAAACATATGGGTGGGGCAAAAGTAGGTTTATAATTGATTGTATGGAAAATAATATAATAATTAATAAATAATAATACAAGAATATACTTTAGCATACTCACAACTGTAAACCTACTTTTGCACCATCATGTACATGACATATATCTATATATACTATGATATACAGGCATATATTATGGCATGCAATATATTAGAAAAGATTTTCAAGCCAAGAGAAATTAAATTCTTTATAAATATATTAGTTTGGGATTTGAGGTATTAAGTTGACAACACTCAACTTAAAGAAAAGGACTCTTTTCTTTAAGCTTACAGTTTAAAATTTTTTACATGGCTGGACTATGGTGAGAATCTATTGATTATCCCAGATGCACACTAAAACCAGTAAAATGGTGGACCTATGTTACTATTTTCCACAAATTAAACCTAATGGGTATTGGTTCTTTTTCTTCGGGTTCCTAGAACACTAACAACACTAACACTGACACTAACTGGATCACTAGTCTTTATCTCCCACAATTATCAACTTTCTCTCACAATTTTATTCTTTTTTCCATTTTCTTCATCGTACAATTTTTTAAATCAAATTTGTCTTTTACAATGATCTGGTGATTCAATATATTAATTTTATTAGTTTTAATTTTATAAATTTTCATTGAAGATTTTTATTGTTAATTTATATTTTTAGATTCCTTAAACTATATCTCTCAATAAATTCATAGTTCGTATTATTAATCTTTTATTTTCTGGTAACATTCTATTTCTACTTATAGGAAAGTGATATTTTAATGATTCTAAAGAATTGTTTCAAAATTTACATATGTGCATTTTTCCATTTTCAGTGGTATATTCTTTCTTTGAATTTTTATTATGACACAGTCTTTTCTTTAAAGACCTCTTTCACAAGCACATATTGCTTTTTATTTTTAATTATTCCCGATGACCTTTGCCAACCAAAAGGCTATGGAGACAGGATTGATAAAACGTAAAAGCCCTGGCGGGTGTGGCTCAGTCGGTTGGAGCATCATCCTGAGCACCAGTGGACTGCAGATTCTATTGCAGTCAGGGCATAGAACCTGGTTGCAAGTTCTATCCCATCAGGTCCAGGGTGTGTACAAGAGGCAACCGATCAATGTTTCTCTCTCTCCTTCCTTCCTCTCTCTTTCTAAATATCAATAAAAACATATTCTCAGGAGAGAATTTAAAAAACAAAAAGGCTATGGAGGCAGTCTTTGTGGTACTTCCTGCCCATTGGGGTGCTGGGTGAATCCTCTTATGTATCTCTATCTAGAAGGCTGGTTGGTGTATACACCTCATGGCTGTTAGGTCAGAGGGGATCCAAAGCTGCTACATGCCTCTGAGAGACAGATGGTGTTGCAGACATAGGCCCTCCCTGGGATTCCTAACAAGGTCAGCTGCCAGACAGATGGCAACATAAGATTCTTTTCTGGAAACCGCGAAGACCCCCAGGCAGGAATGCCCACAGCTCATGCTACCCCGCCCTCACTGAATAGTTCTATAAAAAATGCCCCCTACTCTCTCTCAGCACGACTCCACAGCCCCTCCCTGAGGCCCCTGGACTTCGCCCAGGAGCGCAGAATAAATTCCCTTCCTTCAATCTCCTGACTCTCTGATTCAGTTCCTCCTGCGCCTCGAACCTCACAATGACATAAGCCCCCTACATTTAGCAAAATTAAAGCAGTTTTCTCTATTCTAGTACCAGATTAGTTCAGTAATAATTTGAACAATGATAACAAAAAAAGGGCCCTTGCTTTTTCTAAAAAACAAATTCCTTCTGTAAAAGCCTCCTCTTTCATCAGAGCATCCTTTTCTGTGAGGTCTACACATCTTGGATTCACTGCATTGCGCCCTGTCATCCTGGATGATCTACTCTTTCCTTGTAATGTCTCAATGCCAAGACATTGATTGTATTGTGTGCATCCTTCTGTGACTCCAGGGAAATAGACTAGTAGTGTCTAATCCTTCCCCTTCTCTGTGTCTCATGACTGCTTTCAAATATGTGCAGTGCTATTAGCCAAAAGAATTTTTAAATGTTAGGAGTTTTATTCTTAATTTCAAATGCTATGAGTTTTATTCTTTCTATGTCTTAAGAAATATGTAACATGAAGAGACTTAGTCTAAAAGCTAATAAGATACTATTTTAAACTGAAATTTTAGCTTTAAATCTAAATATCTCTGCCATAGTTGATGGTATATATAATTTATGGTGCTGTTCATTTGGCAGCAATATTGATTTTCTTCAAGAATAGTAAAGTATATTTCAGTGTGACTTTGTGTTTTTTTGTCTTTATCCAATTGTAATTTAAAAGGTGACATTGTTTCTTCTTTGCATAACAGTTTCATCAATTTTTGGCTGCCTGGGAATAGTAAAATGAATACACCTAAATAGAAAAATGTGTTTTGTTTCTTTTCAACATAACACATGATCATTTTATGTCTAAACCCCCTACCCCACATTTTAACAGTTAATTAGCACACCACTTCCTGAAGAAAGACAGGTGGCTGAGTCCCAAGTCATTAGAAATTTATGCCATTTCTTTTGAGGCACAAAAAGTAACAGATAAAATGTGTAAATGATTAAGCTAGTTTAGGACTTTGCTCCTGGAATTTTCTTTTTATCAAATGAATTTATAAAATGTTATTTTACAAAAAGTTTATTTAAATTTAGCATTGAAAAAGCACAATGTTAAACTGTTATTATTATTATGAGTATTAAATCAATTTTTTATATTACAAAAATATAATACACCCAAGTTGTTCTTAAAAATTATATGTTTTACACCATATACACAATAATTGACATTTTTAGTTTCTAGTAATATGCTTTAAAATAAAGTGTATTATAAAGAAACTATAAAACAATTGATATCAAGGTAAAAATAGTTATTTAGTGATATAAACTTATTGACATAATGTGAAGTTCTACTGTCTTAAAATATACCTATGCCTGCGAGGCCCCTGCCAGTAACTTTCTATAGTTGAGGAAGCTGCCCCGATTTGCATTGACATTCAATAGCTTCCCCCAGGCAAACACCTGCAGACAATCACCTGTGGATGCCTGTCTATAGGCAGAGGAAAGCCTTGGAACAGAAGGAACTCTGTAAAAGCACCTATTCCCTTGACTGTTACAGGAAGGACATTAGAGAACACAGAAGAATATTAGCTCCAATTTATATAGTTCTTTTTATTCCAAATAATTTTGCAAACTTATTGATTTTTAATATAATTTAAAAGATAAATTAGTCAATATATTGTTTTAGGTAAAAACAAACTATATATATATATATATATATATATATATATATATATATATATATATATATATATATATATATCTTCCTCAGTTCTTGTAAACAGAACTCCATTTCTTAAGCTCTCTGGACTGAGCACAGTGCTTGGTTCAATGGGTCTACACAATATAAAGTTTGTCTAAGGGTTTAAGAGGAATAGCTTTAAGTTAGAAAGCATTGTAACAGAATCTTCTCTGCTTTTTGGCTGCATTCAAAAGCGTAAGCTCTGTAAGAGTTACATTCTTTAGAAAAAGTAGAGGAGGTATATTGCTTATATTTAGTGGTTATGACAATTAACATAGTCTATTTTAAGGTCTTATTCCAGTAGCCCAATAACTCTAGAAGAAATAATTAATGAAAGCAATTCATTACTATTATTATACTAACACAATTCTCTTAATATCAACTGTGAAGACACTGTTATATAAGTCACTTTTCTGTGAACTTGAGAGGTTTTTAATATACTTAAAAGAAACAACCTGAAGAGGTATATATCAAAATATCCTTAGTAAAAATTAAAATGAGTTACAAACTTGGATTGAGATTGAGAAAGAATTTATAAATATATTCTTGTATGACTCCTTTATATAGATGGTATTTTCAATGCTAATGAAACATTTATAAAAACTATAATTAAAAGCAGAATTAATTGAATGAGCCAATTAACTGCACAAATTTAAGACTAAGAATAGTTCTTTCCTTTCTGGAAGAAAGTTAAAAATAACAACAACAACACAATAGTACTCTAATCTAGTAAAAGAGAAACATGCAAATTGGTGTCACACTGCTATACCCCAAGCCATGCCCACCAGCCAATCAGAGTGAATATATGCAAATTAACCCAACTAAGATGGCGGCCAGCAGCCACAGAGCTGGAGCAAGCAGGAGACTTGGTTGCCCCCACGATGGAGAAAGTCAAGCTTCCTGCCTTCCCTGGCCAGCTGTGGCCTCTACTCAAGGCAACAAAGTTTCAATTATAGAAGATAAATAAATCCCAGATACCTGCTTCCAGCCAGCCTCCCTGGGAGCTCGGGTCGCTGGGGCTTGTAGCCAGCCTGCAACCAGTCATAAACCCCTTACCCAGACTGTCCAGGCACCCCAGCGGGGACCCCCACATTGAAGGGGATGTGACCAGCCTGCAAACATTCAACAGCCCCTCACCTAGGCTGTCCAGGCACCACAGTGGGACCCCCATCCTGATTCAGGACACCCTACAGGGCAAACCAGCTGGCCTCCACCCATGCACCAGGCCTCTATCCTATATAATAAAAGGGTAATATGCAAATTGACCCTAATAGCAGAATGACTGGGAATGACTGGTCACTATGACACATGCTGATCACCAGTGAGCAAATGCTTAATGCAGGAACTGCCACCTGGTGGTCAGTGCTCTCCCACAGGGGTAACTCTGCTCAACCACAAGCCAGGCTGATTGCTGCCAGTACAGCACTGGTGGTGGGAGACTCTCCCACTTTCTCAGCAGCACTAAGGATGTCTGACTGCACCTTAGGCCTGCTCTCCACTGGCAAATAGACACCCCCAAGGGCTCTCAGGCTGCCAGAGGGATGTCTGACTGCCAGCTTAGGACCAATCCCCTGGGGAGTGGGCCTAAGCCAGCAGGTGGACATTCCCTGAGGGGTCGGACTGCAAGAGGGTACAGGCCGGGCTGAGGAACCCCCTGAGTGCACAAATTTTTGTGCACTGGGTTTCTCATTCTTAATAATGATATAAATCAGAAAAGGAAAGAGTACAAAGAAGAGATCATAATTATTAAGAGTGATGAAAATGGCAAAAGGGTATCACCAATAGCTAGTTTTCATCATCAAGATTCTAAAAGACAAAAGTGATACCATTCATTAAGCAAGATATTATTGCTCTATGGTCACTAGGAAGGGACTCAAAGGAAGTGTATTAAAATGTAGCTAAAATACTTGATCTACCAGATCAAAACCATTAAAACTCATAACAAAAATGATACTACAAGGTGCTTATATTTTATTTAAAAATATTGTCTATATTATTTCTTCCTGTATTTATTAATATACTAGGGGCCTGGTGCACAAAAATTTGTGCACTCAGGGGGATCCCTCAACCCAGCCTGTGCCCTCTCGCAGTCTGGGATCCTTCAGGGGATGTCCACCTGCTGGCATGCCTGGCCAGCCTGGGTGAGGGGCTAATGGCTGTTTACAGGCTGGCCAAGCCCCCCAGTGGGAATCCTCACCCCATGAGGGTGTGGCCAGCCTGGGTGAGGGGCTGAGAGCTGTTTTCAGGCTGCCCACAGCTCCCATTGACCCAACGTCCCAGTGAAGCTGGCTGGAATCAGGTTTCTGGGGTTTATTTATCTTCTATAATTGAAACTTTGTTGCCTGGAGCGGAGGCCTAGGCAGGCAACGAAGCCTTCTGTTTGCTTTAGCTCCATGGCTTCTATAATTGAAACATTGTTGCCTTGAGCAGAGGCCCAGCCAAGCTAGGCAGGCAGTTTCCTCCTTCGCTGGTGCAATGGAAGCCTCATGTTTGGTCCAGCTCCGTGGCTGCCAGCTACCATCTTGGCTGGGTTAATTTGCATACAGCCACTCTGATTGGCTGGTGGGCATGGTTTGGGTGTAACAGAGTGAGGGTCAATTTGCATATTACTCTTTTATTAGATTAGATACCTGTATATAAAATACTAGTCAGAATTATATTTAATAACAGTTTTTATTAGAAATGTACAAAATAATTACTTTCACATGCATAAAGTATTTTTACTTTTCTAACAACCCTTGTAAATAATGAAAGCAATGAGCTTAATGTATTGTAACATTAAAAACATTTCTACCTGTCAAAAGATTTCTGTTAAGTTAGACGTGCTTCAAAATACTTTAACCAGCCTTGAGGAGATGAGATTTTTTAGGAAATGTATAGTTAATTTTTGTTTTCATTCTGTTTAGAATAAAGTTTAAAATAAAAGATAGCCCCAGCTGGTTTGGCTCAGTGGATAGAGTATTGGCCTGTGGATTGAAGGCTCCCAGGTTCTATTCTGGTCAAGGGTACATGCCCAGGTTGCAGGCTCAATCCTCAGCAGGGGGTAAGCAGAGGGCAGCTAGTCAATGATTATCTCTCATCATTAATGTTCCTCTCTCTTTCTCTCTTTCTCTCTCTCTCTCCCCTCCTCTCTGAAGCCAATATAAACATATTTTAAAAAATAAAATAAAACACAAAGAAGAGACACACAAATAGGGATCAAGGTCTGAGCCTTCAACTGATAAGTGATTTGGAAAAGTGGCTGTAGACCTATAAGTCAAATGGCTTGATAATAGCAAGCTAATGAACACATTCTACAGAAAATACTGTTTCTCATTATTCCCCCCCAACTGATAATGATTTTTTAACCAATAAACTCCATTAAATCAATAAATCTAGAACAACCCAAAGCAGGTTTAGAAAGCTGTATTGCCACAAGAAAAAGCTATTTCCAAAAGTTCATCTCAGTTGTTATCAAGAGAGGTAACTGAAGAGAAAGAAGCTCCCAGGACCTGGGGCCAGAAGTCACAGAAAACAGTGTACAGGTTATAACTTCCCAGAGAGCAGAGTCAGGTATAATAAAAATATCTACTACATGCATCAAAGATGTGCATGATGTGCAGGGGTATTTAAAAATTGCTGTAGATTAAAAACTTGGGAGTGTTTTCTCTTCTCCTCTCTGAATAGAAGTGGTCATTGCAATTATCCCATCTATTTTTGTCATTGAATATGGTGTACAAAGGTAAATAACTTGATGGAGCTATACCTGACTCAATATACTGACTGTTGCATAGAACCAGAGATTCTGGTCTTTTCAGATGAATTCAGTGATGTGATAGAACTTGGAATTGTCTCCATGCAAAGGGGATGGTGTTTTCTTTCACAGTAATAAAATAAAAGAGCGATTTTTGATGATCAGCATTATGACTAGTTCTGGACAAAGGATCATGGGTAGAAGTTAGAATTGTCATTCACAGATTGAAGCCATAAAAAGACCCTTTAAAATAGTCCTTGTTCTAACTTCCTCTTCTGAAGCCAAATTGAACTATTCCTGTTGAGATTGTGGCGGCATACCATGAGACAGACAAGATTCTTGAATTGCAACTTATAAGAGGTTGCTGTCCTAGAGAATTTCTCAAGCTGCTCAAGAATTTCCTTAAATAGAAAACAAATTGCTATTAAGTTAAAATCCTGAAATTTGTAGATTTATTTATTTTTACTGTAGCCATAATCTGTCTGATATACTTATACATGTCATATATCCTATATAATAAAAGGCTAATATGCAAATTGACCAAACAGGGGAACACCTGGTAACTATAACGTGCACTGACAACCAGGGGGCAGACGCTAAATGCAGGAGATGCCCCCTTGTGGTCAGTGCACTTTTACAGGAGGAGTGCTGCTTAGCCAGAAGCCAGGCTCACAAGTGGTGAGTGCTAGGGTGTTGGTGGGAGGCTTTTCTACCTCTGTGGCAGTGCTAAGTTTGTCCAACTGACATCCAGGAACAGACCTAAGCTGTCAGTCAGACATCCCCTGAGGGCTCCTGAACCGTGAGAGGATGTACGCTGGGCTGAGGCATCACCTTCCTCAAGACCATGCATTTCATGTACCAGGCCTCTAGCAATATCATAATTTAAACAAATTTAAGCTGATGTATATATACTATATAAACCAGTGGAAAATACCTATAAATTGGATGATTCCTTTTTTTGGCAGAGTAAGAAATCAAGAGAATTTTTCTTACAAAATTCTTGCTATATGTGAACAAGATGACAGGGGAAAGGAAGTTCTACAAATAAGCCTAACAAGATTAGTATTATATATTAACTAGAGGCCCAGTGCACAAAAATCTGTGCACTCAGGGAGGTCCCTCAGCCCAGCCTGTGCCCTCTGGCAGTCTGGAACCCCTTGGGGGATGTCTACCTGCTGACTTAGGCCTGCTCCCCAGAGGACCCAATGGGGAGCAGGCCTAAGCTTCAGTCAGACATCTTTAGTGCTGCTGAGGAGGTGGGAGAGACTTCCACCATCCCTGCTATGCTGGCATTCATCAGCCTGGCTTGTAGCTGAGCAAAGGTCCCCCTGTGGGAGCGCACTGACCACCAGGGGGAAGCATTGAACATCTGCCCCGTGGTGGTCAGTGTGTGTCATAGTGACCAGTCATTCCCAGTTGTTCTGCTATTAGTGTCAATTTGCATATTACCCTTTTATTATATAGGATAGAGGCCTGGTACATGGGTGGGAGCCAGCTGGTTTGCCTTAAAAGGTGTTCTGGATCAGGGTGGGGTTCCTGCTGGGGTTCCTGGCCAGCCTGGGTGAGGAAAGTTTTCAGTATGGCCACACCCCTTTAGGGTGGGGGTCCCCACTGGAGTATCTGGCCAGCCTAGGTGAGTGGCTGATGGCTGTTTGCAGGTTTGCTAAGCCCCCCAGTGGGGACCCTCACCCATGGGGGTGTGGCCAGCCTGGGTGAGGGGCTGAGGGATGTTTTCAGGCTGGCCATGACCACAGACTGGAAACAGGTATCTCGGATTTATTTATCTTCTATAATTGAAACTTTGTTGCCTTGAGCAGATCTCAGGGCTGGCAGGGCAGGCAGGAAGCTTGGCTTCCTCCATTGCCAGGGGAAACCCAAGCCTCCTGCTCACTCTAGCTCTGTGGCCACTGCCATCCCAGTAGGGTTAATTTGCATATCTGATCCTGATTAGCTGGTGAGAATGGCTTATGGGTGTGGCTTGTGCATGTAGCGTGTAGCAGAAGTACGGTCAATTTGCATGTTTCTCTTTTATTAGATTAGATTAGGATGTAACATTTACAAATACCATATTTTTTGGTGTATAAGATGACTTTTTAACCCAGGAAAATCTTCTCAAAAGTTGGGGGTCATCTTATACGCCAGGTATCATCTTATAGGGTGGGTGCTGAAACTTCTGAACTGGACTGAAAAATCTGCAGTCGCAGCATACGGTGGGGGGAGCTCAAAAATGGCTGCACTCCATTCATTTCAGTGGAGCCAGACAGAGACTGCAAGTGTCTCTGGTTGGCTTCTTTTTGTGCCACATACAGTCTCCATTGGACTTTTTAACCCAGGAAAATCTTAAAAGTTGGGGTCATCTTATACACCCAGTCGTCTTATATGCTGGAAAATACAGTATGTATACTACTTAATTAAAATGAGTTTATATTTTCTTTTTTTTCTGAATGATTCATTAATTTGTCAAAGGAAAGAGTATATTTTATAATTAATTGGCCATGTAACTTATCCTCCAAACCATGACATTTTTAAAATGTAAGATGGGATGCAATCCTAAATAATAAAAGCCTAATATTCTATGTGTCCAGTTGTCCATTCAACCAATAAAAGTGAAATATGCTAATGATATGCTAAGGCCGCTCAACCACTCACTGTGATGTGCACTGACCACCAGGGGGCAGACGCTCTGACTGGTAGGTTAGCTTGCTGCTGGGGTCTGGCCAATCAGGACTGAACAAGATGGACCAGACATGCCATAGGGCCCTTCTGTGGTGCCTTCCCAGCTGCCCAACCTCCCATATCCCTCCCTGGCCCTGATCGTGCACCAGTGAGGTCCCTCGGCCTGGCCTGTGACATCTCAAAATCCGGGACCCCTCAGGGTATGTGGGAGAGCTGGTTTTGGCCCAATCCCTCAAGCCAGGCCGAGGGACCTGACTGGTACACAGATTCATGCACCGGGCCTCTAGTTAATAATACTCCCAGAACAATGAATGTAAAATAGTACTCTTCTGGGAAAACTAGGACATGTGATCACCATACTTTGAAGCTTTTGATTTCAAAACCCCTATTTCTTTCTATTCCTGAGAAACAAAACAAAAAATTTACTTTATTGTATTAAAATATATTTCATGAAAATACAGACTTTAATTTCACATTTAGAATTTGGACTTAAAATGCAAATACTCTTAGTGATCGTGTACATAGTCTCAGAGCTGGTTGTAGTGTCAGGCTGACATAGATAACAAAAAAATAGAGGTGGATAAAAAGGTTGTGAGAGTTTTCACAAGTAATACAAAGGGTAATAAGTAATAACCGGATGCACCAAAAATAAATTCAGCTTGCTTTAGTCTTGCAGAGCCAGATATGTCTGAATATATTGTTTCTGAAACTGAGCTATCATTGACCTTGAGAGAAATTTCATGGTGCATGTTTTATTGTTCTCATTTTATTTCTAATTTTGAACTGCTATCTACTGCCAGCAACTTTTCTTTCTCCTTCAATAATTACCTGAAATCCAAACTTCTACATGAAGTTTTCAATGATTAAGTCATTTCAAGAAATTAAACAGTCTTAAACAATAATCAGTCAGAGCAGTTATCCATTTTAGATGAGTCATCTGAATAATAAATGTTGTAAAAATGCTCTTCAATGGCACTTTTAGGCTGAGTTTTTTCTATAATTGCCTTAATCCCTCAGCACAATACTAAATGTCCACACACTTCTTTTACAGTTTTACTACCCAAATCACTTGCTCTTGCTCATCAGCTTTGCAAATTAATAGCATATTAAATGCACCAGGGTAGCTTGCTTGAAAGAAATACTAAAGTGAATTTTTATAAGTGGCTAATAAATGTGCCCTAAATGACATTTAGTTTAAGTTTTAAGATTTCTTATTTTAGAGTAAACTGTATTTCTTTCTAAACTGCATTCTTCTCATGACATTGAAATTCATTAATTCCAACAATAATATTAATAATGATGATAATAACTATCCTTTTTTTAGTTCCAAATATGAAGCAGGTGCTGTGCTGGGCATTTCATGTACATAACTCATATTCAATTTTTAAAATAAGGCTCTAAGCTATTTTTACCTCTATTTTACACCTCAGATAAATCAGGCATATTTTTCAAAGTTCCTAACACGGAAATAACAAACTCTATGGGGCAGAGATAATGTCTATATGTATGCTACTTGTTCTGTATTATGTATACCTCATTAAAAAAAAATAAAGTTTATTACATTCCAGGAAATTTTCTTAATCACAAATGTTAAAATTTCAGAAAACTATTTTCTATAAAAACAACTTTTAAAAAATGTAAACTAGTTGATTGAAAATAAATTTGTCTTTTTGTTTTTTATTAAATTTTGTCTTATTGCCTAAAGTATTACAGAGTATTATATATGTCTCTCTTTTCCCCCCTTGACCTTCCCCCAGCCTCCTCTACCCCACAGTGTCTTGTGTCCATTGATTATGCTTATATGCATGCATACAAGTCCTTCAGTTGATCTCTTAACCACCCCCAACCCTCCCAGCCATGATCTCACTCATTTATAGATAATAAAGAACATTATAAACTGATGAACAAAAATAGATACAGAAGCAGAGCAGCATCGAACAGACTGTCAACTTTGTTTTTGTTTTAATTTTGTAAGAATTATTAAGTGACTTTAGTTAATTACATATCTCCATACTTATATTAAAAGTGTGAGATTATTGCTCCATTTTGCTTTTACGCCATAGGAAAAAAAATAGAAAAGGAAACAGAAATTTATAAATGAAGAGAATAATTCCATATCAGATACTAATATTGACTATCAGCAGTCATTTCACACTCAAATGTTTTGCTAATAGAATCCCAATTACTTTTGGTAATATGCTGGCTAATTACAAGGAATAAGACTGGTTCTAAGTCAGTCTTAGCAAGTGGGTTTCCTTTGACAGATCTATACTTTCCCAATAACCCTTGAAACTTGGAAGGGCTTCAGAACCCACCTCTGGCCAGTTTTGTTGTCATATGAGAAATCACCTTAATACAATGATAGCCTTCACTTATAATACAGGCACACTACCCTGGAAGCCATGAAACAGAAAGGTTTACAAATGAAATGAAAATTCCCCAATCAGAGCAATTATATTAAAACTAGAGGCCCAGTGCACAAAATTCATGCATGGACATGGTGCCTAGGCCTGGCCAGCAATCAGGGTCAATTGGGGCCTACTCCTGGTCTCCTGAACTAACAACTGAGGGGACACTTTGTATATTATCCATATATAGATATAGATATAGATTAGATATAGATATAGATATATAGATAGATTAAGTAAAAATACAATGAGAAGAAATAGAAATAGGTTAGTTTAGTTAACACATCTATAACAACAAAAATGTAATATGTTAATTAGACCAGACATCCTTCTGCATGACCTTCTGGACGAAGCTGGGTCTGCAAGGGAAGCCTAGATCCCGGGTTCCAGAGGGAAGCCAGTGCCAGCAGCCAGGGGAAGGAAGGCCTACTCTTGCAAGAATTTCATGCATCATCCTCTAGTTTAGGATAAAATGCAAACAAAATGGAAGGACCACATTATCTGAATTCTGGGTTTGCAATGTGTATATGTCCTGTCTCTTTCTCTATCATATCAACCTTCCCTGATGATGGCATAGCTATGAGGACCCAAAGCATAAGAGTAGTGATGCTGACAATTCAGATATGCCAAAGAGAAGCTGTAAAGTACTTCCTTTAAGGGAAAAGTTGAAAGTTCTTGACTTAATTATTATATTTTATTGTTAGTGGTTATGAATCTCTTACTGCTCCTAATTTATGATTAAACATTCTAAGAGGCATGTATTTATAGGGGAAAAACATAGTATAAGAAAGGTTTGGTGTTCTGCATGATTTTAGGCATCTACTGAGGTCTTAAAACATATCCCTCATGGACATGGGGAAACTAGTTTAGTGGCAACTGGTTCCACAAACATGTAGCTATAACAGAAAAATGGCATCGTTGGTAAAATTCAAAGTGGTCTTTCAAGTGTTCTCTTCCCTTCAATTTAGAAAATTAAGTCAAAAATCTTTAAAAATATATAGAGTAGAATAGAGTCACTTTTAATATAAAACACTTTAGTATTATCAGACATAAATATGTAAGATTTAGAAGTTTTGTGTTAAAAGCTTATGCACCGATAAATTGAAAAATAAATTAAGTAACAGAGAATACATAAAGTACAGGAGATATGAGTGTACAACTGAATCATAGATTGATGAATATGGCACCAGTTAGATATGAAAACTTGATGTTGTTTCTTGTGTTTAGTTTCCTAGCAACGCTTCCTTTCCTTTTTTCTTTAATGGATGCTACTTTTCAAGCAACAGTTATCAGGCCAAGGCAGGCACCCGGCCTTCACTAGACCAATATCAGTGTCAGAGAAATATCACATTGATGAGTTTCTGGGTTTTCTTTGCATCCAATATCCCAATTTGGATACTAGAGAACCTGGTAATTCAGAAGCAGGAAAACTGTTCTCTTTAACTAAAGGACAGGAAAAAAGCAATCTGGATAAATGGAAAACTTTCAACAATAAGTACTCTGCTGTAGCCAAACACACAGGAGGGAAAAAACAAACACAAAATATGTCCCCTCATCATGCTCTGTGGGAAAATCCTAGTGGGAGGCCTGGAATTCCATCCTGGAGAGGCTGTGAGGAGGTACCCCAACCCATCTGCCAAAGCGCTGTCAAAGGAGGCTGAGCAGGGAGTTGGGAAACTCCCACCCTCTTCAGATGGTAACAAGTCCCCTTCCCACCATCCAAACTATGAATAGAGACCACATGGGAAGGCTGAACTACTATCTCCTCCCCCTTCCCATGCCTGCAGGTGTGGTGTCAGAGGAGACCGATAGAGAGTTAGGACCTTCGGCATCAGCCAGCAATAACCAGGACACTCGTTTCGCATGGTGCCAGTGGTGGTCACATGGGGGGCAGCATCAGAGCCCTCTTACCACCCACAGTCCCAGGACTCAGAGGCACCTGAATATTCCAGGTGTTTCATACTGTTACAGCAAATAACTTTTTAAAAAAGTCTGAATGTAGTAGCTAAAGGAAATAGCCAGTGTAATAGGGGTACTCTTTCTATTATTCAGGGCTTTTCATTACTTCCTTAAATTAAACAAGTTTCCTAATTATCCTTTTAATAAATATACATTTGTTAAAGATCTTCTTAGTTTCTGTTGCCTGTCATTAAAGAATTTTAACATAGTTAGGAACTGTGTATAAACTACCGTATTTTTGCGGTGTATAAGAGGACTGGACGTATAAGATGACCCCAACTTTTGAGAAGATTTTCCTGGGTTAAAAAGTCATCTTATATGCTGGAAAATACAGTACTTAAATAGTCATTTGTGAGGAGAAAATGATTTGCACACTTTTAGGACATAGCAACTTGCTTACCCCATACCTATTTGATCATATAAATGCCTTTTTATATCATGAGTGTTAGAAGGCTCTATATTTCCTAGACCCACCTATCACTTTTTTTTTCTCATGTGACATAGGTAATAGTCACTGCATAAGAAGTAAAAGGCTAAAATGAGCAAGTTTGAATTCATCAGTCAGGGAAATTAGGACTTGAGACAGGAATTTGGTTCTTCTAATTCAGGGGCTCTTAACTATTTTTGTACCAATGTCATTAGTAGTCACAAGTAATGCTAGTAACATTGTTGTTTGTAGTTTACATTAAAAGTTTAATAAGATGCTAAATCCTTTTGAGAGGACAAGGAAACTACTTATATAATTTCTTCTATTCAAGTTCAAGAAATTATGGAACATCAATAAAACAAAATCCATTGTCAAATTCCTAGGGACATAGATACAAAGATATGAGCACAAGTTGCTGTATGTATAGAGAGAGATACTTCTTTTTGAGGAATGCCAAATTCTTTTCTTGCCCAACAAGAACAATTCTTTGTTGTGGTTGGACATTTATACCAGGTTTATTAGCCTATGTTTCATTCAAATTTTAAGACATGTCTAGAAATTCTGAAAGCTCCCTAATAATTTCTAAAAAAAAAAAAAAAAAAAATCTAGCTTATGAAATTCTGTTGTCTACAACTAATAATAGTGACCAATACAGTAACTGGTAAAAGGAATGGTTGTGTCCCTGCCAAGTGGCTCAGTTCGTTGGAGCGCCATCCCATATACCAATAGGTTGTGGGTTCTATTCCCTGGTTAGGGTGTGTGTGTTTCTCTCTCACATTGATGTTTCTCTCTCTCCTTCTTCCTCTCTCTCTAAAATCAATAAAACATATCTTCAAGTGGAGGATTTAAAAAAAAAAAGGTTATTGGAAACATAAGCCAAAAGAAGTAAGAATCTCAAGTGTTTCTATAACCCAGAGTTTGAAGGCGATGAGGATCTGGTTAACAAAATTTGAAGAAACAAATCTCTGGCCCACAATGGTGAAACATTATTTGAATTATTAAACATGGGCACTTGGAATGAAATGCTTATTGAAAGCAAAAATTTTGAGTGGCTATTGCTCTTGACACTTTTGAAAGACTTATATGAGCTTGCCGTTTCCAAATTTGATGGAGAGCTTAAAGAAAATTATTCAGTTAAATCGTTGAATAAAAGCATGTTCAGGAAGCCATTAGGTTTCTTCTTGTAATAAGAGAGTTCAAGTAGCTGAATATCAAATGTAGAATTTGAACTAGAGTATACTGAAATACACCATAAGATACATTTGCAGCATTTTTGGAGGTTTTTATAAGAAAACTGAGATACTTTAGGAAAGCATGCAAATTAAGAAATAGACTGGTTCTTTCAGTTAATTGTTATACCCCTAAGTGAACAAATTTAGTAATCTTTTTTTTTTCCTTATAGAAAGATTCCTTCTTTCTATTTTGAATGACTCTCTTGCTAAAAATCCTATTTGAGGATATTTGTTTCACCAAGACATGTAAATTTTACTCATGTTCCACATATACACTAGACATTGTCTCCAGGTTTCATCACCCAATTGGCTGTACATTAAAATTAGCTATTTAAAATATCCTGCTCTTGGTCAATTAAACCAAATTCTCTGAAAATAGGGTCCAACTATCTTTCTCTTTTAAAGATTCCCCAAGAGAATCTTACTTATTTTCTACACCACCCCCTAATTTTTAATATATGTATTTAGATCTAGATGAATTCATTGAAATGAGATTTATGAGAGATTCTGGATTTCATTTAGGAATAAAATCATTTGGAAATACTTTTAACATTTGTTTAAATGACTATTCTGTGTAAAGATAGATGAAGATGAAAATAGTCTTGCCTGGCTGGTATGGCTCAGTGGTTGAGCTTTGACCTGTGAACCAGTAGGTCACAGTTCAATTCCCAGTCAGGGTACATGCCTGGGTTGTGGGCTCAATCCCCAGTGGAAGTCATGCAGGAATAAGCTGATCAATGATTCTCTCATTGATGTTCTATCTCTCTCTTCCCCTTCCTCTCTGAAAAAAAAAAGTTTCAATTTCAATGTTTTGGGTTGTATTATGAATTTATAGTGGTAGGGGAAAAAAAAAAAGCAGTACTTAAGCACTAGAAGCAACGCTTTTTCTCCACATCCTTGCCAGCACTTGTCATTTGTTGATTTGTTGATAGCCATTCTGACAGGCATGAGTTGGTACCTCATTGTTTTGATTTGCATCTTTCAGATGACTAGTGACTTTGAGCGTGTTTTCATATGTCTCATGGCTTTCCTTATGTCCTCTTCCAAAAAAAGTATTTGTTTAGGTCCGTTTCCCATTTTTTGATTGGGTTGTTTATTTTCCCTCTGTTAAGTTGTATGAGTTCCCTGTAAATGTTGAAGATTAAACCCTTATCAGAGATAACATTGGCAAATATGTTCTCCATGCAGTGGGCTTTCTTGTTGTTTTGTTGATGGTTTCTTTTGCTGTACAGAAGCTTTTTATTTGTGTAGTTCCATTTGTTTATTTTCTCCTTAGTCTCCATTGCCCTAGGAGCTGTGTCAGTGAAGATATTGCTTTGGCATATGTCTGGGATTTTGCTGCCTCTGGGTTTCTCTAAGATTTTTATGGTTTCCCTTCTTATGTTTAAGTCCTTTATCCATTTTGAGTTTATTTTTGTGTACGCTGTAAGTTGGTGGTCTAGTTTCAGTAGTGCTAGTTTCTATGTTATTTGATTTAATATTGTTTTGATTTATATGAAGAAAATGGTTTTAGGAAAATACAATGAATTATTGTAGGCTTGATCACTATAACTGAAGCTACACTGGAGATGTAATCTTTTATTTTTTTTCTAAAACCAAAGATTGCTTAGGACAAAGATTTTTATCCAACAAATTGGTTTTATTATTATTATTATTTTTAATTAAAAAAGGCAGAACATCAAAAGGTGTTTGCTTTCTCCTGTGTGAGTCAGCAATATATCTTTATCATACCTTCTGGGATGATAGATCTCTAATGCTATAATATAATTCATTCTACCAAGACCTTGAACATCTATCATTTAACAATACAACACTGTGGTCTAATATAGATGATATCCTGATTATAAAACTATATAAGCAGGGAGCTGATGGTATACCACACACCTTGTGCAAAAGATAAACCTTAAAGACTGTTTAGGACTCTGCCATCTTAGTAAAATTTTGTGAGCCAAATGGAACGTGGCATGTTGCAATGAATACATCCTAAAGATTGAAAGGGATGAATTGTCTTATCATGCAAACCACTTTACATGAAGATCCAAAAACTGTACAAAACTTATTGTGAACCTTCTGCCTACCTAAGAGTCATCATGCCTCTGGAATTCTGTGGCCACACTTTAATTTAAAACTCAGGAAAAATGGATGGAGTCCTTATCTCATATGAAAGCAGGAATGATATCCTTCCCTGCCACCACTCACTATCATCCTCCAAGGATTATCTTCTTTTTGGAAATAAAAGAGGCTGTTCTCATTCTCCGTGTCAGTACAAGCAGATTCCTGTTTTTTCCTTGCTGCTATCGGGCTGCCTGTTATCACTCCCAGCACCATATTAGACCCCCACTCCTTTTTTCTCTTGGTGGTAACCATATAGATTTCCAGGCTACTAACTTATTTTGTCACTCCCCAAAGGATTTGGGGTAAAATATATTTTGGTGAAATGTTGGGGTTATGAAAAATATATTATAACTAATAATAGCTATTATTATAACCCCCACTCTCAGTGATTTGACCCTAAAATCATAAGTCTGAGGTCTCTTCAAAATTATATGAGTTGGGTGAATCTTTGGGTGGCTCTCTACCAAGAAGTAACTTTAGGAGCCAAGTTTCATTTATATCATTATTCCAAAGCACCATCCACATCCTTCACCACATCATTCAGGGAATCCTCCGTATTGGGCTGCATAGAAAGCAAAGCAAACATAGCGGATGGCATTAAACTCTTTATAGCCAAGATCAGAGGGTGCATTTCACTTCCAGCCACTGCAAAACCAGTGGCATTCCCCACTGTAAATCCAAGTAAGGCTGGAAAATGTAGTTCTCACATTTTTCCAGTAAGAAAAGAAGGTTGATAAGCATCTAGCTAGTATGAGAGTAATTATTAAAAGCATAAAATAAGTGAAAGTTGAATACTCAATAAAACTATTCTACATATCTCACAATTCAATAGAGAGCTTCACTAGCTAAGTCTTTTATGAGCCCTGGCTTCACATCATATTTCTGGGACCTTTCTCTTTTCAGCTTCTTGTTCCTTATAATGCTAATAGCTACTATTTTGCAAATTATTATATTTGTGCTTTATTTTTTCCATCTACACTCTGTTCTCATTACTGTGCTTTTATTAAATAAATGGAACCATAAATATTTTTGGGAGACAAAAGGGACAATATTTTTTCTCTCCTGAGCCAACCAGCTCAAGCTACAGATAGTTTTTAAAGTAAATAAATGTTTTGGCTATCATATAATCTTTAAAATCCATATACCTTCTCTTCATATAGTAACAGTTGACATCAATATTAAAAGGTGGCCTAGAAAATGAGAGATATTGCTGGAAAGACAAACTCATCACAATGGTATCTGCTCTTCAGAAATGCTGTGTGAATTACCTGAGATAAATTATGTCAGTGCCATGGTCACAAAACATGTGCTCAGTGGATTCCCCCCCCCACCACCACCACCTTTTTTCTGTCCTTTCTTCCTGTTCTCACTTAAAACCTTTCTTCTTGGTTCTAATCTCCCCTGCATGTTCCTCTTGGCTTAACCTGTACAATCTAATATTTATCACCACCTCTGGGATATGAGGTCCATATACAACGGGTCTGGAATTCTAAGAACATTGCAAATAAGTGGGTAAATATTGAAAACAGACTTTTTCCAAATCTGCTATATTTTAGGGGAAAGGTAGCTACTTAAAATAAAATCTATTGCATAAAATTACTCCTTAAATGCATTTGCTTCTCTAGATTATATTGTTGTTGTTGTTCCTAGAATTGTAACAGTCACTAGAGATATACTTCCAATGTGGCTTTTGATGTTACAAAATTATTTCCTTAGGTTAATACAATGCTTCAGACTCTTGAGCAGTCCAATTGCTTATATCACTTCTCCATTCTGGACCAGAAACAAAGGCTAGAAGCTATAATTTAAGATAATTTGTCCTTTAAAATAACTACTTCAAATAATGATCTCATTTTTTAATCCCACATAACCCCAGAAATTTACATAATAGTGACTGGAAACGATCACAAATGCCTTCTTTCTTTATATTCCACATTTGATTAATAAATGTTCCTGAAAAAGCAAAATACGGCTAAATCATACTATGAAGAACATTGGTAGAGGTGTCTGACATTTAAGTCCATAAAACTTTACTTATAACTGGTTGTGATAGCAATTTAACCCAATCTGTATGAACGGCAGCTCAAGTTAGACACATTAGATTTCTCCCTGTGTAGAAACCTTTCCCTTACTTTAGCTTCACAAAAGTCCCTACTATTTTCTGAAAGATAATCTCAAGTTCTAGTTGAAGACTACACAAGCACATGTTAAAACTGCCTACCCAACATCAAATTTGTAGAAATAAAGTTTCAAAATTTAATTTCAATGGAAAATAAAAAGGGAAAATTTAGTATCTCACAAACTGTGCATAATCCTTGAAACATAGAAAACAGACAAAATGCATTTGAAGAACTTCATAGCTTAAAATATGTGCCAAAGTATGCTTCTGGAAGGGCTCATGAAGAGAAGCAGACAGAAAAGACAGGAGGTGACAGCCAGTGGCAGCCAAAGGTGTTGTTAGTTTCAATACCCGCAAAAGGGCAGTCAGGAAATTTCCCTGTACATTCCTAACTTGTGTCAAGCAATAGCCACAAGAGTCATACACTACAGGCAAAAGTGTAAAGTCAAAATATCTGAACTGAGGTGAGAGTGCAATGCCCAAGGCATCTGGCTAAACCCTGGAAGAAGTGGGTACTCACATTCAGAAGATTTGCTTCTAAAGTGATAGGCCATGTGCCTCTCTCACTGCTGTGTCACTCTCCTGGAATCAGATCAAACAAAGCAGCAGCACCTGATGTCATGTCTTTACCCACACGCAGGCTGTGCAAAGTGTACTGCAGGCAGTCTAAGAAATCTCACCTAGGAAAATGAGTACACTTGATAGCTAACACCAAGGAAAAACTCATCCAAATAATACTTAATAAATCAAAATTAATAGAGCAAGCAGAAAAAATGATGATTTCCTCTAATTATAGTACTTAGAGGGATTAATGACATGGGGTAATGTTCTAGCCATATAAGAAAGGTCTCTGATCAGGATTTGGAAAAGTCAGTATACATAATCAATTCTATGTTAAATGAAATGACTACCCAGTTTATGGCAATAGGAAAAAAGGCAAAAGTGTGAGACATGTAAGCAAACCATATGTATTTCACTTGCATGTTCTATATGTTTGGTCATTTCTCCTATTGCCATAAACTGGGGGGGATCATTTTCATTTAACATAAAATTTTTATTATAGATAATATACGATTATGTTGTTTAAAAAATTGTTACAGAACGTAAGTACTTCTTGTCACAGCATATTAAAACATGTTTTCTAAATTAAATCTGTTTCCATTTTTTCAAATTATAGATGGATTTGAGGCATGGTGCACAAATTGTGTGCATGATGGGGTTGTCCCTCAGCCCAGCCTGCACCCTCTTCAATCTGGGACCCAGTGGGATTGGGCCTAAACAGGCAGTTGGACATCCCCTCTCACAATCCAGGACTGCTGGCTCCCAACCATTCGACTGCCTGCCACCTGATTGTCCCTAACCGCTTCTGCCTGTCAACCTGATTACCTCCTAACCACTCCCCTGCCAGCCTGATTGATGCCTAACTGCTCCCCTGCTGGCCCAATGACTCCCTACTGCCCTCCCCTGCAGGTCATCTTGTGGCCACATGGGAGCAGCCATCTTGTGTGTTGGAGTGATGGTCAATTTGCATATCACCTCTTTATGATATAGAATAGGATGGCCAAACCCAATTGAGAGTCAGTGTTTAGAGTAAGAGTCCTCTGTGAAAGATTTTGGCAGCAAGCATCAGGAGGGAACCCTCATGTAGAATTGGGGCCACCTCTTTACAGAGCACAAAGTTCCATTAGTGCATGTGTCTACAACTCATTTAGCAGAAGTCAAGTCAAACTCTTCCTTATCCTAGTAAGATCTTTTTCCAATTTGGCATTCATGCTCCCTTCATCACTATCAGTCTATGCCCCTTTGGACTAAAATCATCAAATCACTCTTACTTGTTCATGTTACACAGGTAGTCCAAGACCCACAGAGGATCTTTCATTTGCAAACCCTAATTCTCCTACTATTTATGTACAACTGTCTCCTAATTATCTCACTATATCCTCTGAAACTCAAGATAAATTGTCATTAAATTATCTCTTTTCTCCCCATTTTTTCTTCTTGAATTAATTGAAGCTTGGCTCTCTTTGATGGTACTACTTCCCCTGAAACCATTTCAAGATTTTACTATTCTCCTCCCAAAGTCCTCATATTGCTAGGTTTGGAGGTGAAGTCACTTGTCCTTAAATTTTGTTACAGCATCTAAAATATTTCCTCCCTCCTCCTTAGAATATCCAACTTTGAACCTCACATAATAAAACTATACCTCCCATTACAGTCATCTACCAGCTGGGTTACTCTTATCCCTTGAAGATATAAATTTCAGGCTTAATGGCAGATTTTCCAACACTGCTATCATCATAATATTTGGTGATTTCAATATTTACATACATAGTCCTTTTAATATCTTGAGATCTTGATTTCCTGACCTTCTTTTAGTTATTCTATCCTTCATTCTATCTTAGCCATTTTTTTCTGTGATCCTATCTCTAACTCTGTCATACCATAATTTCACCACCTTTCTCATCACAATTTTAAACATTCAATTTTTCTATTGCCATTTTCTGTCTTTCTAGCTTATATTAAGTAACATTCCAACACTAACAATTTCCAATCCACTTTCAATTAGATTAACTGATAATTTATTCATGATCTCAAACTCTCCACCTTTCCTCTCCTCCCATCTTACACAACTTAAATTCTATGGCAAATAGTTTTTGCATGTACCACTCCCTTCATCTTTGTTTCTGTCATACTCTTTGGGCGAAACCACCACCCTGACTAAATCCAACTTTCTCCCTACTCTGTGCTGAACGTGGTTGAGGAAAACTCACACTTTGGTGACTGCTCTTATTTTAAATATAGTAGATTCTTAGTTCTTTCCAACAGTCTTGCTTTATTACTCAACTACAATTTTGCATCTATTTTCTTAGACAAATATTTTATTCTTTCTTCTCTTCAATTTCCAATATTTTCTCTCTCACCCATACTCTTTTTCTTTTTTAAGTATATTTTTATTGGTTTTAGAGAAGGGATGGGAGAGGGAGAGATAGAAACATCAATGGTGAGAGATAAACATTAATCCGCTGCCTCTTGCATGCCCCCTACTGGGGATCCAGACCACAACCCAGGCATGTGCCCTGACTGGAATTGAACTGTGTGCATGATGGGGTTGATAGGTCTATGTTCAACCATTGAACAACACTAGCTGCGTTCACCTTTGCTCTTAATCAGTGATTGCACTGAATAGTGTCATGCTTCCCTGAGAAACACTGAAGTGGTTTTGGTTTTTGTTTGTTTATTTGTTTAGCCCTTGGATTCAGAGTGTTTTCACTTCAACAGCCAGCCCCTGGGTTTCCCCTGCCGCCCCCACCCCCCCAGGACTATCCCAGGCTAATTAAAAGAGCATGTTTTATGATAGAAGCACTAAGAATTTAACACCTCTAAGAAATATCTAAACAATTACTGATGGATAATCTTGTGTGAAAGTTTAGCTCACTCCCCTATGGTCAAGAAAATTTCACTTCAGAATTGCCCTAAATAATCAGCCTGAAATTTATGGGATTGTACCTGATGTTGCCTTATTTCTTGACTCCTTCTTCTTCCCTAACTTCCTTCCCCCTCTCTATAGACTTTCCTGACAGTCCTTTCTTAAGAAATACTTGCACAAAAATCCTCAGCTCAGTCTTCTCTGGAAACAAAACAAAACAAAAACCCTAAAGCAATAGCTTTGCTTCATAATTGAGAAAACTGAAGAAATCATGAGTTCTATAAGCTATCATCCCATCTACTCATCTATCTACCCATATATCCTAGAATTTTCCAGTTACGATGGGAGAACTATCATGTACTCAACTCATGCACTAATTGCCATCTCCTCTTAGTTTTCAATAATACAGGGGTGGACAAAAGTAGGTTTACTTTTAGGTTAGTAGTAATATGTATATTAGGTTAGTTGTAATATGAATAAATAATACAACAATCAATAAGACTATAACAATAAACTCTGTTTCTAGTACTCACAACTATACATCTATTTTGCCCACCCTTGTATTTATTAAACAAATCTTAGCTTTTTTCTTGCATCATCAGGTATTCTCTTCCTCATAGATCATTTCCATCAGTATCTGTACTGGCTCCCAAAAGGAAACATTCACATGTTAGTACCCAGATGCTGTGAACATGACTTTATTTGAGGTAAAAAATGTCTGTGCAGATGTAATTAAGTAAAAAATCTTAAGATGATGTCATCATGGATTACTCAGGTGTGCACTGAATCCAATGACAAGTTTTCTTAAAAGAGATGGAAGAGAAGATGGAGACACAGGAATAGGAAGAAGCAATGTAACCAGGGAAACAGGAGTTAAAGTGGTACAGCCAGGAAGCCAAGGACCGCCTGGAGCACCAGGAGCTGGAAGAGGCAAAGAAGGATTCTTTCCAGAATCTCCGGAGGTAGTGCATTGTACTGACACTTTGATTTCAGACTTCTGGCTTCCAGAACTACGAGAGAACAGATTTCTATTGTTTTAGGCCATCCAGGTTCTAGTCAGTTGTTACAGTAAATACAGAAAATGATTAGAGCATTCAAACATGATATTATTTTCCCCACCTTAAAAAACAAGCACATATTTTACCACAACCCATTTTCCCTCTTATTACCATTTCATTTTTTCCCTTACTAAGATTGTCCTTGAAACAATTATCTCCACTTGCTCCTTCCAATTTCTTTTTATTCCTCTCGTGAACCCATGCCAATCAGATTTTTCTTTTTCCCACATCACTGCAAAGAAACTGCTCTTACTGAAGTTACCAAAGACCTCAAGTAATAGATTTTAAATCCAATTTTCATTTCTCAGTCCTTATCTTACTTGACCTATAAGCAGCCTTTGACACAAGGAATCATTCTTTTCTCCATTGAATAATTTCTCCACTTAGTTTCCAAGGCACCTCACTCAACTGTTCAGCAACTTGTTCTTGCTGCTTACTTTCCATCTCCCCAACTTCTATAATTTGGATTTATCTAAGATCTTCTATTTGAATTTCATCTGAAATATTTATATTTACTCTTTGGGTAGTTTCATCTAATCTGGTTGTTTTTTAAAATCTATATGCTGATGAATCCCTAATTTATAGTAATATTCTAGTCCTCTACTCTGCACTTCATATCCACATATTCAACTATCTACTTATTACCTGTACCCAGATTGTAATCATTTTCCCAAATATAACATATTCAGATGGAGATCCTAGCTAACCCTTTCTTCTCCCATGCTATTCTATATCTTAGCCAATGACGACTTTATATTTCCAGTTATACAGGTAAAATATTTGATGGATTTTTGATGCATCCCTTACTTGCTCCTCAAAACCATCAGGATATCCTCTAGATTCTCTTTCAAAGTAACTTCAAGATGAAACCACTTTTCACATTACTTCCAACAATCTTCTCTTCTTCTTTTTTTTGGTCTCCTCTCAATATGGCAGTCACTCTGATTCTATTAAAATATAAGCAAACCAACGTCATGTTTCTGTTCAGAATCATCCAATGCCTTCCCATCTCACTCAAGGGAAAAAAAATACACAGATTTTTTAATACTGACTATGAAGTACCTACATGATTCGGGTCCCTCTCATTACTTCTGAAATTTCAACTCCTACCACTCTCCCCGCCTTACCTCCCTTAACCATAGTGACTATCCTGCAACGTATCAAACAATCCAGGCCCATTCCAATCGCCGGAACTTTCTTTTCCTTTTCTTCCTTTCTTCTTCTTTCTTTCGTTTTTATTAAGTCCAATCTCATGTTTTTTTGTTTAATCTATATGGTAATGAATCCCTAATTTACAGTTGTATTCTGCACTTCACATTCACACATCCAGTGATCTACTTATGACCTGTACTTAGATGGTAGTCATTTTCCCAAATTATTTTTCCTGGGTGAGTTAGTATTTACAAAAGGAAATTCTTTTCGTACATGACTTCTCTGTCTCCCTTGTCTAAATTTAAGTTCTCTTCCCTGCATTATTTTTCCTGCTTAACATACATCGTGATGTAACCTTCTATCCATTTTACTTTTTCATCTTGTTTATTGTTTTCTTTCTCATAGGATTTAAGATCCATGAGGTCAGTTTTATCAGTCAGTATTTTTTTTATATTTTCAGTACCTAGCACATAGTAGGCACATTATTAATATTTATTAAATAACCCAATGAAATGAGAAAATATTAACTCTAAGGGGTGTATCACAATAATAAAAACATTAAAACTAAAATATATGATTTATATTTTATTTGTAACTTTTAAAAATAATAAGAGAAATCAAGCTACATAAATGATCAGAGCTAAAATTTAGGTAATTAAGCTAATATTTTGAGTTAAGATTTTAATGTTTTACTATTTAGATTCTAGTATTTATTTATAACAATTGACTTCTTTCAACACATGATTTTATATTTTTCCAAAATCATAAACTTTATGTGAGAGCACACCATATTGTATAAGAAACTGAAATATGACTAATGAAAATTTAATAGAACTGTATTGTCACTTTTTTGAAATACTGAAATTAAATAAAAGTTTCAATTATATTATATTACAAAACATATATTTATTTCTCTTTAAACTGAAAAGAAAAAAATAGGAACAATATATATGCATTATTTTATATAAACCATGCCTTAAGATTGAGCTAAAAAAATGTTTCTTTTAAAAATTTTAGGGGAAAATCACTTTGATAGCCTTCTTAGATGCTTATTATGTTTTAATTTTAGCTTAGGTTTTCCTATATTTTAAAAAACTTCCTCCGATGTTAATTGAGTTCTATTTTCATAGTTATACCTGAATTGTTTTATCTAAAAATAATTTATATAAAAATTTTTCATTAGATATCACCACTTCCTTATTATATAACTAATTATAAAGGAAAAGTAGTTTTATAAAACAAAAAGAGATCTTTGAATGCCAGTATATCTGATTGAATTCTTCAATCAGTTTGGATTCTTTCATTAAGTAGTTATGAAATTTTTGAGTAAATCCATTAAATTTTTCTGGCTTCATTCCACTCATTTATTTAAAATTATGAATTTAAAACACATGTCTTGATTATTTATTTTAGAAAGGATAAAATATGAATAAGAATTGAGAAAAAAGTATCTAAAGGAAAATGCAGTAGGTCCTCAAATAACTTTGTTTTATTTAATGTTGTCTTATGACATTGATGAAAGAAAAATGAAAAAGTTAATTCCCAGCCATAGCCAGGGAAACTGCCTGTGAAAATTATGACATTCCCCCCATGTCTGCATGCTTTTCTGGGACTCCTGTTTACTCCCACACCCCAAAGATGTGGACATTAGAGACATTTCATGTTTAAATTGTCCCAGTCTAAGTGAATGCATGTCTGTGTATAGAGGGTAGAAATGGTAGTGGTGAGTGGGCCCGATGTCCTGAGCTGCTGGGGAAGGCTCCAGTCACCAGTGACCCTGAAACAGAATAAGTGAGCAAGAAAAAAAATCACATTAAATGTATTTATTAATATATATATATTCATTAATATATATTGTTGTTAATCTTCACCTGAGGATATTTTTCCATTGATATTTGGATATTTGGAGAGAGTGGAAAGAACGAGAGACAGAGAGAGAAAAATTGATGTGAGGAGACACTTTGATTGGTTGCCTCCCACATGCACCCCAACAGGGACCAGGGAAGGAGCCTGCAATTGAGGTGCAAGCCCTTGACCAGAACCAAACCTATGAGTCATCAGTCCTACGCCTTATCTACTGAGCCAGACTGGCTAGGGTGTTTTTATTCATCTTTCTCCTTTTAAAAAATATTTTTTTATTGATTTCAAAGAGGAAGGGAGAGAGATAGAAACAAAAAAATTAGTCTACACTCAACCTTTTGCATTTATGAACATTAACCGTAAGTGTCTTTACCATTCCATGTCTTTATCAACTTCTACTCCAGGTGGACAGAACTTGACTGTGACTCTAAAGATTTACCTGTTTCCCAAAATTTCAAGGTTTCAGTTTTCTTTGCAACGTCAGTTCACTTGTTGGTTAAGGACAAAGCATTGCTTTTTCAGTCTGTAGGAGTGAGAATAACAATCTCACAATGTTGATGCTGTGGCTGAAACCAGAATCCTCTTGGATTCTATGCAGTGTAAAGGCTGAACATGTATTGCTGATTTTTGTAGTTCTTCAAGATCCATCCTAGAGGTGATGGTCATGAGAGCACTTAAACTTTAGCTTGATTCTTGTAGGAACATTTATACTTTCAGAAATATTTTCTGCTATTTAAAGCATAGTTAAATTTTCTTAAAAGACTTTTGTTAAGAGGAATCACTTTTATGAATAACTATTAATGAAAAATCATATCTAGATTTCTGATCTACTTATCTAATAACCAGATGAGAAATATTCCAATATTTTTTAAAACAATAAACAAAATATTATTTATCTTCTTATGGTGGAAATGGAATACAGAAACATGAGTGAATACGAACAGAGCGAATATGAACAGAGTATGTTTTGCATAACAAAGTTGTGAAAGAATAAAGAAGAAGCTGATCGGATTTTCTTTATAAACAATATCTTTGTAAGCAACCAAACAGAATTATTTCTAATAGTACGTAGGAGACAGATGCATAAAAATTATAGTTTCTATATAATGAAATCTTCCAAAATGTCCAACCTTCCCTCAGTTGCAATAAGACTAAATTTAGTCATCCTTTGGATGTTTGTTTGGTAAAACTTAGATTAATAGAATATCTAAAATAGTAGTGTAAAATATACAGGGGAAAAAAAGCTTGTGTGGATATTTTAGAGTGAAATTGAGCCTGTATAATACATAAAATAATCTCATCAGAGATTACATCTAGATGAAAAATGATAGAATTAGCATCTTGACTTAGTATTTTGAGACATGAAAAAAAAATCCTCTACTATATCTATAGCTATAACTATGAGATTGGCATTTTTCTTCTCATAGGTTACCTTTAAATTAGATTTGACACATTTGTTTAACATCTATTGATTCATGCACTTGTACTTGATACTTGAGCTGTAGTCTTAATACATGTACCACAGATGACACCAGGCCAGAATAAAATTTTTAAGGTTGATGACCTTCCAGTGGAACCTCTTCTTTTAATGCAGTACATCTGAGTAAGCATTTTAAAATCCTGACTCATTAGTGCTATTGGGGTATCTATTTTGCAGCTGGGATATATTAAAGTCCAGATTATCCTAGACAGTGGCACTATATCTTTATCAAATTATTTAATCTCTTTGAGGTCCATGGTTTTTTGTGAAGGTTAAATAATATGACATTTTAAGACTATAAAATAATTTAATTTCCTCAATATTTGTAAGAAAAGTTAAAAAATAATTCCTAGGAGTTGTTTGTTACATTAAACTGCAGAATTTTTCTTTTTAAAAACTTAGGTGTGATAATAAGCACTGGAACTAGATTAACTTCCAAGGGTTTAAATTTAGGTTCTGTTTCTTATTAACTGTGTATCAATGGAAGATGTTCTAAACTCAATGAACTTCAGTTTCTTCATCTATAAAATGGAAATAATAGCATGTTTTATATGATTTTTTCTAGGAATAATATTATATTAAAACATCTGTAAATCATCTACTCATTAAAGTGTGACCACTATTATTATTCACTTAAAACAAATCAGCTTTCTTCATTCTCTTTTATTCTTATTACTAGAGGCCTGATGCACGAAAATTCGAGCAAGAGTAGGCCTTCCTTCCCCTGGCTGCTGGCACTGGCTTCCATCCTCTGGCTGCCTGCAGGCACCCAGGACCCAGCTTGTCTTCCCTCCACCCATGGCTTCATCAGGAAGGATGATCAGAATGATGTACAGAAGATGTCTGGTCTAATTGACATAGTACCCCTTTATTATTATAGATTGCTAAGAATTGCAACATAACTCTACTATTCTCTTGCTATGTAATGAAGCAAAATTAGTTTTAAAGCACTAATTCCAATTCCAGATGCCTACAGACACAAGCAATATAAATAGATAAATCTGAAGTGCAAAATGTAAAAATGTAGAAAGCATATAAACTGCAAGGTGTATGCCCACTGGGGATCTTTTCAAATTGAAAGTTTTAAATGCCAGTATGACCAAACAAATCAAATCTGTAGGATTAATCTGACTCATTTGGTCCCATTATAAGTGATTTAACACGTTGCATTAGGGAGTTAGATTATAAAGCAAATAACTTCGTCCTCTATAGCATTTTTTAAATTTATTCTTTTGCCCAGTGAAAATGCTTCCATGTAATACTACTTAGATTGTATAGTCTTCAAAGATGTGTGGCCCTGGAGGTTAAACAATCATACCAGAGATCACACATCTAGTGATTCTAAATCCACCTAATAACTTTTGGAGCAACTACTGTTGTGACTTATATAATTTCTTTTTTTTGCAGCAGCAGCAG
>PVJC01012640.1:0-39353 GCA_004026665.1 Murina feae | reverse complement strand
CCCTTAGACTCTCCTCCTGCTTTTTAGTTCTTTTTCCAGTTGCTGCTCTACTTGGGGTTTTTCTACCTTGTCTTCTAACCCACTGATTCAGTCCTCAGCTTTTTCTAGGCTACTGTTGAAATCTTCCATTATTTCCCTATTGCAGCTATGTCATTCTTCATTTCCTCTTAATTCTTACTCATGTTGATATATTTCTCAGTTCCTTATAATTCTCATTGAATTGTAAATAATTCTCATTCAGAGGTTTGAGCATCCTTATACCTATTACTCTGAATTATTTCTTTTACAAATTACTTGCCTCCATTTCATTTAGTTCCTTTTCTGGTGATTTCTCTTCTTTCCTTTGGGGATTATTTCTTTGTCTCCCAATTTTTGCTCTCCCTTTGTATTTGTTTCTATGTCTTAGATCAAACTGCTATGCCACCCAGATTTTTGGGGGATGATTCTATGTGGTAGGTGTTTTGTGAGACCCAGTGGTGCAGTCTCTTGGATTTCCTGAGCTGGGTGTTTTAGGAAAGCCCCACACTTAAGTTATTTACGTTTTTCTGATGTATTTGGGTTTTTAATGTTATCATCTCCTTTGTAGATGGAGTCTCCTTACAGGTTGTCTGATTATGTGGCTCACCCCCAACCTTATTGTGTAAGCTGTTGTGGATGTGCTCAGGGTCCTGGCTCCCATGATAAGGGTTACCTGCAAGGTCCCACTGGCATGCAAGTCACTGTGGAATCACAGATCTCATGGCTGGGCTGATGTGACTCACTGCTGGGTCCTGGTGCCCACAGCAGGGTGGGTGCAACTCTGTGGCTCACTGCAGGGTCCTAAAGCCCTTGGCCAGGGTGATATGCATTCTGCAACTCTCTGTGGGGGTCCAGGAGCCCTCTGTCGGTGTCATGTACACTCTGGAATTCACTACGAAGGTCCAGAAGACTACAGCCTGGTTGGCTGCGTCCCAGAGTTTACAGCCTGGGTGGTGCAACTCTGGCCAGGTGGCATGCACTCTGTGACTTACTAGGGGGAGTCTCGGAGCATGCAGCTATATCTAAGTTTTTGATGTATGTTGCTAAATGGTCCTTCCAAAGTGCTGCATCAAGTTATTATCTTGAAAACAGTGAATATTATTATTTGCCAACTGGCAGGTGATAAGTGTCAATTATCTTACTTTGAGGATGAAAATTTCTTCATGAAATGACAGGCTATTTGATTTCTGCTTCCCTGCAATGCCTGTTCAAGACCATAGGTCCAGAAGAAATCTGTTGCTGAAAAATAACCCCCAATTTATAGTTTGAATCAAGCGATACAGTTTAACCTTATAATAGCAGAAAAGATGCCTCAGAAATTCCTAAAGGATTTCCTTCTCTAGCAAAATGAGGCCTGATTTGGAACTGGTTTCTGTATTTCCCTGTAATCCATTTTCTTCCTCCCAGCATCTTACTTTTCTTAAATCCTTTTGGGATCTCCTGCAAGTATATTTGAATTTTTTAGTTTCTAGTCTTCTTTTCATTTCTTTTTTTTTTTTTAATTTATCTTTATTGTTCCGATTATTACAGTTGTTCCTCTTTTTTCCCCCATAGCTCCCCTCCTCCCAATTCCCATCCCAACCTCTGACCTTGCCCCCCCACTGTCCTCATCCATAGGTGTACAATTATTGTCCAGTCTCTTCACGCATCCCCAACACCCTTAACCCCTGAAAATTGTCAGTCCACTCCCTTTCTATGCCTCTGATTCTATTCTATTCTCAAAGGATACCTTTCAGCATTTCATATAATACTGGTTGGGTGGTGATGAACTCTTTTAGCTTTTCCTTGTCTGTGAAGGTCTTTATCCGACCCTCAATTCTGAACGATAGCTTTGTTGGGTAAAGTAATTTTGGCTGTAGGTTCTTTTTAGTAGTTTCAAAATCTCAAAGCCCCTGTTAGCACATTCGCCTTGGGCTTAGTCTAAGCCACATTGATTTTCTTCTGAGGTGTCACTAATTTAAGTGCTAAGAACCACCAATCTAATCTAATAAAAGAGTAATATGCAAATTGACCCTCACTCCATTACACCCACAAGCCATGCCCACCAACCAATCAGGAGCAAATATGCAAATTAACTAAGATGGCAGCATTCACGGAGCTGGAGTTGCCCTGGGCAATGAAGGAAGCCTGAGCTCTACTCAAAGCTACAAAGTTTCAATTATAGAAGATAAATAAACCCCAGATACCTGCGGGGCTGGGACCTTGGGTTGTAAGGGGCAACTCAGGCTTCAAGCAGGGGACCAAGGCAACAAAGTTTAAGTTATAGAAGTTAAATAAATCCCAGATACCTGCTTCCAGCCAGGCACCCCAGTAGGGACCCAAATCCTGAAGGGGCTGTGGGCAGCCGGAAATGGCCCTCTGCCCCTCACCCAGGCTGGCCAGGCACCCCAGTAAGGACCCAAACCCTGAAGGAGTTTTGGTCAACCTGAAATGGACATCAGCCCCTCGCTTAGGCTGGCCAGGCATGCCAGCAGGTGGATATCCCCCGAGGGGTCCCAGACTGCAAGAGGGCACAGGCAGGGCTGAGGGACCCCCCTGAGTGCACAAATTTGTGTGCACTGGACCTCTAGTCCTATCTAATAAAAGAATAATATGCAAATTAGGCATCACTCCATCACAAAGATGGCTGCCACCATAGCCACAAGATGGTGATGCCCATAGCCACATCCTATATAATAAAAGAGTAATATGCAAATTAGGCATCACTCCATCACAAAGATGACCGCTCCCATGACCACAAGATGGCAGCACCCATAGCCACAAGATGGCGATGTCCAGTCCAGCTCAGCCCTGCCACTGAAGTGGTCAGTCCTATTAGCCAGGCAGGTGGTGGCAGAGGTGGGGCGCCCGAGGGGTGGAACAGGTGATCAGAGGGCTGGGGGTCCCCTGCCCAGACCAGAGGCCTTTGCCAGAGGCCTCAGGCATGGAAAAGGGCAGATCCAAGGATAAGAGGGGTATGAGAGTGCCCTATCCAGGCATAAAGCCTGGGCCAAAGGCCTCAGGCCTGGGCAGAGGCAAGGCTGGAGATTGCAGGGGCCTGGGCTTCGCAGAGTCAGCGATCAGAGGGGCAGGGGCAGAGCCTGCAATCACAGGGGTCTGGGCATGAGCGGAGCCAGCAATGCAGGGTTCTGGAGGTCCCCTACCCAGGTCTGCAGCCTTGGCCAGAGGCTGTAGTGGGGCAGGGGCAGAGCTGGTGATGGCAGGGGCCTGGGGGACTACTGCCCAGTCCTGTAGCCTTGGCCAGAGGCTGCAGTGGAGCAAGGACAGAGCCGGCAATGGCAGGGGGCAGGATCAGAGCCCGTGATTGCAGAGGCCTGGGCTCTGTGAAGCCGGCAATCAAAGGGCCTTGGGGGTCTTCTGCCCATGCAAAAGAGTAATATGCAAATTAACCCTCACTCCGTCACAAAGATGGTGGCAGCCAGGGAGTTGTAGTGAGGTAGGGGGCTTGCATTGCTCCAGTGATGGAGGAAGCCAAGATTCCCACCTGCTCTGCGGGCCCTGAGCTCTGCTCAAGGCAACAAAGTTTCAATTACAGAAGGTAAATAAACCCAAGATACCTGCTTCCAGCCAGCAGCTTTGAGCGGGACCAAGGCAACAAAGTTTCAATTATAGGAGTTAAATAAATCCCAGATACCTGCTTCTAGCCCGTGGCCATAGCCAGCCTGATAACAGCTCTCAGCCCCTCACCCAGGCTGGCCAGGCATCCCAGTATAGACCCCCACCCTGAAGGGACTGTGGCCAGCCTGAAAACAGCCCTCAGCCCCTCAACCAGGCTGGCCACACTCCCATGGGGTGAAGGTTCTCCCTGGGGGCTTTGACCAGCCTGCAAACAGCCATCAGCCCCTCACCCAGGCTGACCAGGCACCCCAGTGGGGACCCCAATCCTGAAGGGGCTGTGACTAGCCTGCAAACAGCCATTAGCCCCTTACCCAGGCTGGCCAGGCACCCCATCAGGATATACCAGCCAACCCCTACCTGTGCACCAGGCCTCTGTCCTATATAATAAAAGGTTAATATGCAAATTGACCCTAACAGCAGAGCGACTGAGAATGACTGGTCACTATGACACACACTGACCACCTGGGGCAGACGCGCAATGCAGGAGATTCCCCTGGTGGTCAGTGCGCTCCCACAGGGGGAGTTCTGCTCAACCACAAACCAGGCTGACGGCTGCCAGCACAGCAGTGGTGGTGGGAGCCTCTCCTGCCTCCTCAGAAGTGCTAAGGATGTCTGACTGCAGGTTAGACCTGCTCCCCGCTGGGAAGTGGACATCCCCTGAGGGCTCCTGGCCTGCCAGAGTGATGTTTGACTGCCAGTTTAGGCCCGATCCCTCAGGGAGTGGGTCTAAGCCAGCAGGTGGACATCCCCTGAGGGGTTCCAGACTGCGAGAGGGCATAGGTTGGGCTGAGGGACCACCCCTCCCCCAAGTACACAAATTTTTGTGCACTGGGCCTCTAGTCACTAATAACACATTATCCTTGTATGTCTGTGAGGATATTTCCAATTTTTGGACTTAGATTGAGTTTCAATTTTTCTAATTATGTGACTTTTCAGCTTGTGTAGCACTTTTGTGTTCCTTTATCTCATGTGATAAGGGATAGTTATCAACCTCATTTTATAGCAGAAATAAATCCTCCAAAAGATTAAATGAATTGCCTAGGATCATTCAGTTAATGGTGACAAGACCCTTTGACTCTGATTTCTACAATATTTTAAGGTTCCTGGATGGAAATAGAAATGTTTATATTTTTAATTTTATGCTGTAATCTGTAAGGTCCTCTAATTCTTTGCCAATTGTGTGCATTTTGGGTAAGCATTTCCAGAACTTGCATACCATTTTAAAGAAGGAAATTCATGATTTTCTACTAACATGTCAAAATGTAAAATTCAGGTTAAAATTGAGTTTACATGATTTATTCTTTTTTAAAGCCTATAATTATATGTAAACTCAATTGAAGGTTAATTGTGTGTATATTTTGGCCTCATTTGATAGGAATTTAAAATTCATTTTGTAATGCATTTATTATAAAGTCAAGGAAGAAAAGCATACATAAGGAAACACATACCAATAAGGTACCATAGTACAGATGTCTTTCAAAATTCATTAGCTATTACTGATGATGCTCCAGTTAGAACCATGTAGTTAGAACCATGCAGTTAGAACCACGTGGGAAATATGTTAGCAGGGAATCAAGAGTGGAGAAAAATATATCTGCTTTTTATTAAGACTTGAAGTGTGTTATAATTAGGTTGAGTTTCTACTCAGGCAGCCCCCTTCATGCTGACATCTGCAAAGGGTATATAAAACTGTGTTGAGGTGTTATTTTCTGTGGCTGCATGGACACATGTTAATCAGTTAAAAACCAAGTTTTGGGGAGACTTTCATGTTGATTCCTGCTAAGCCAGGCTGAGAAAGCTTGTGCTTCCCCCATTAGGGGCATTCCCATGTGTTTTACTATTGGAAAAGAATAGAAATTCTTTACAGCAGTTATAAGTGTTTGGTCTTTGATCTGATACAAATCAATGACAATAGTATAGATTTGAGAATGTCAGAATCCACATCAGATTTATAGTTCTGTGAAAATATAAGTAGTAAAATGCTCCTTTTAAGTTAAATGATGAAATGTCATGTTCAAATACGTCTTTTTATTTGATTGGTAATGTTCTGAATGGAAAGTCAAGCTTAGACTTAGTCAAAGAGAAATGCTCCTACCTATAAAAACTGTTTTTCAAGTATTTTTAATGGATGAATTTATTACTACATACTTTAATTGGCTGCTATATTTTACAAGTTATTAACAATTGGTGTACTCCTTGTCAGACAACAGGAAGATCAGAGTTAATGGAACCAAGGAGCCCATAGAGTTTAAATCGAATCAGTGGTTTGGAGCAGCAGTGAGAGCTCACAGAGGAAAAGTGGTGGTGAGTATGAACCGTGAGCTGTGGGACGGCTCTGGAATAAAGTGTACACGGAAATGCTTTAAAAATCGTGTTCATAAAAATCCCTTCATGCAAGAACATGTCAGTCTTTCAATGATAAGCTTATCAAGATTTTGAAACAGAAAGTGAGTACTTAAATAATCTATTTTGCATTTTAAAACCATAGGAAATAAAGCTTTTTTTCCCCCAGAAGATCAATGAGAGATTTCAAATATTTCAAAGACAACTAAGGAAGATAGGAAAATAATAGCTCCACCTTAAAGAGGTACATTTAAGGGCTGATTAAAAGTAGACCAGAAAAATAGGACTCCTATTATTAGGATTCATTGAAAGTTAATGTCTGGTGGTGTCATTGATCCTTTTTAGGACTAAAGGAAAGCTTTATTTAGAAATATAACTACTACTTACATGGTCCTCTGAGTACATTAATACTTTTTAAAATAAAAAAAATCTCACTCCCAAATAGATAGCTTTCAACTTTAAAATGCTATGACTTTATGATTTTATTCTCTCATTATTCTGAGCAATGATATATGTCTAAATTATTGAGAAACAAATGACTGCATTAAGCTAACATTATTTTTTTGGTTTTGTTGGGGGACTTTCTAAAACTGTTGGCTTTAATTTCCTCGCAATAATAAAGCAGTAACTTTGGCTTTTAGTATTTTTTAAAAAAGCTTTTTACATTATGATTTAATAAAGAAAATGCCTTGCTTTATTTGGTGTGTGGTTAACCCCCCAAAAGATTTTGACATAAAACAGGTAATATATAAAATATACATAGCCCTCTATAGTTACAAACCTAACTTTTACAATATGCTCTCATATTGCATTTGCACCGATATAGGTCTCACATTCCAGAATTGGTAAAAAAAACACCACTTTTATCCTTTACTGGTGTATGACTTATGTGGATTACTATTGAAAAGCTAGTTCTATCTAGTAAACTATTTGAAGTTAAAATTTTTTTTGGTGTTCTGTATTGATTCTTTAAGTCTTAAAAATATCTGTAACATAATTGTGCTTTTATTCAATATTTGTAGATGGCTTCAGAATCATTGAAAAGAAAATCATATGCCATGTTTATAATAAAAGTGATTAATTATGAGGCATGCTTACATTTTCAAGGAAAATGCACAGGAAATAAAATAATATAAAATATATTCAAGTTAATTTTTTTATTTGAGCACTGAAACTTAGCAGAATCAAGGATTAAATTCTACTCTACATGACATTATTAGAACTTCAAATTTTTGCAAACAGAAGTATCATTTTAAAGATTCCAAGTATCAAGTTGTACATATTAAGTTTGGGTCAAAGCCCAAATATATCACATCAGTTTATTTAACACTACAGGCCTGCTGCATAAAAATTGTTTACTGGGGGGTGGGGGGGAGGGGTCCTCAGCCTGGCCTGTGCCCTCTCACAGTCCGGGACCCCTTGGGGGATGTCCACCTGCCGGCTTAGGCTTGCTCCCTCTAGGGATCAGGCCTAAACCAGCAGTCAGACATCCCTTTTGTAGTCTGGTGCTCTCATAGTCTGGGACCCCTCACTCCTTACTGCTCACCTGCTACAGAGGCAGGAGAGGCTCCCGCTACCGCCACTGCACAAGCCAGCCGTGAGCCCAGCTTCTGGCTGAGTCCTGCTCCCCCTTTGGGAGTGCAGTGACCACCAGGGGGAAGCTCCTGCATTGAGCATCTGTCCCCTGGTGGTTAGTGCGCATCATAGCAACCAGTTCCGCCGTTTGGTTGATTTGCATATTAGGCTTTTATTATATAGGATCACTGTGAAACTGAGCAGATATAAAAAGAATAACATTTTAGAGCTGACAGAAAGCAAGCACTGGAAAGAATTATCAAGATACCTAAATACCCTATGGTGACAGGCAAGGTGAGGCCAGCTGGCACAGTATGGAATCACATAGTTGAATGCTTGCACTGCTCAAACCTCACCATTCCCACCTTCTGTTAAATGTATTAACCACAGACTGTGTCAGTTCACTAAGAAGGCCCTAAGACAAGGGATCTTAAGAGCATTTCATATATCTTCTTTCACATTTGATATCCTTTCAAATACCATGCTCATTAGAACCTAACCTTCTGAAGAAGCAACCAGAATGTTCCACACATGAATCATGTTTTCCTTTTTGTTGTTTAAATTAATTGTTGGTTTGCCATGAATAAAAGCCAGTAAATGAAAAATAAAGCCAAGAACAGGGTGATAAAAGCTTAGTGCAGTGGTTCTCAACCTGTGGGTCGCGACCCCTTTGGGGGTCGAACGACCCTTTCACAGGGGTCGCCTAAGACCATCCTGCATATCAGATATTTACATTACAATTCATAACAGTAGCTACATTACAGTTATGAAGTAGCAACGAAAATAATTTAATGGTTGGGTCACAACATGAGGAACTGTATTAAAAGGGCCAGAAGGTTGAGAACCACTGGCTTAGTGTATCCAAAAGAAAGTCATTGTTTTTAAAAGTCATTACAGATACCTTCAATGATAAACTAGAAGAATCCACAAAACAGAGGTTTATAAACTTGTCTACATCCTTTGATCTGAGAATAGTTTCATTTAATGCAACAAAGAACAGAACTTGTTCTCATTTTAAGATGTCACACTGATTAATTCACTGTTTTAATAACCATTTACTTTTATGTAGACCCAATTTTTAAAAAGTGTGTGTTCTTTGCTTTAATGAAATATTTACTTTTGCTAGGTTACTTTTATATAACTTAAAATCCCCTGGGAAAACTGCGGTTCTTTGTATATCTTTAATTTGCTCCAGTTCTATGGTGCATTAATGTTAACCAATTGACTTTGGAAGTTTAATAAACTGTGACTACTGAAGTACTCATTAGCATGCTAGAGGCCAATTAATTCACCTGATAATTAACATAGTTTGTCACAGATTTAGGCATATGAATCAACAAGTCAACTCAAATCATAGTACGGGGAACCTACATCAAAAAACATTGCTTATCTTTGATGTTTCACAGGCTTGTGCTCCCTTATATCACTGGAGAACCCTGAAATCCACACCAGAAAAGGACCCAGTTGGCACTTGCTATGTAGCAATTCAGAATTTCAGTGCATATGCTGAGTACTCTCCTTGTCGGAACAGTAAGTTACTTTTATTCCTTGAAACTGAAATTTAGCTCAAGAGCTTTTCTGCGGCAGACAGTGCAGGTAATGTCAAAATGCTGCCGGGAAAGAAAATGAGACGGGGTAAAGATCACCACAGCCTTTCAAAATGCCTTGCTGTAACCTGAGGCCCAAGACACGGGATTCTGCTGGTCCTCTTCTGTGTTTTAGAAAATTTCTGGGTTTTATATCTTGCAGTAGAATTGATTGGATCCTTATCTTAGGCCATAAACTCTCACTTGGTATTCAAAATTCACATAACAATCTAAGGAATGCTGACTGCCCACTTCCGAACCACAAGAACAGTGTTAGTGAATAATAATAATAATATATAAATATAAACAGAGCCACTTTAAAATGGAGCTGGAGCTGCCATCCCAGAGGAACTGCCTTACACTTCTATGCCTCAACCCTTTGGAATGTTAAGATGGCAAAATACCCTGTACACTGGGCCTAAAGCAACATTGTGTCCCAAAGAACTGTTTGTAAAGATAACAAGAAAGCAGATATTATGACTACTTGACTGATGGCTACTGGATTGAAAATTAAAAACATTGTTTAGAATTAGCGTCACTCTGTTAGCTTTGCTGTACCATTTATGCTTTCCTTCTATTTATGTAATTTCTCCCCTTCCCTTTCTCATAAATATCCCTTGCCTTTGTTTCCTAATCAGAACAATATTTGGGCTTTTACCTGAATCAGTAATTCCCAAACAGCTATTGCTTTTTACCTTAAGTAAATGCTTGTTGCCTCTCACTTTGTAAGGCCTTGTATTTTTCGGTGAACATTCATGCTTGGACCTGGGGACACATTGCATGTCAGTGGCTGTCCAGCCTATGCTTTCAATGGCTGTTGCTTTCTTTGGCAGCTGTGTACTCAGGTTATCTGCACAATACAACTTTCTTCTCTAGGTATCTAATCCCCAATTTTTCAAAAAGACTCTGCACATAGAGTCCTCGTCTCATTTGGTAGTTCTAGGACTCTTTCAGTGCCATCTTCGGGACACTGCTATTTAATCACTTCATCTTGGTGGCATACCCAAGGATACTGGGACATTATTAGTGATTGTTTAATACACAAAGAGTCATCGTGCACTCGTCCATTTTTCTGTGTATCCTATAGGTCATTGGAATTTATCAAGAACCAACCAAAGATTTTTATCCTTTTTCAGGATAATTCGCAAGACCGCATTGAGGAAAATGGCATTAGAAAAATAAATCCAGGAGATGATTTCAGGGTATTGATTTTTTAAAAACTCAATCCTAAATTAGATTTCCAAAACTATAAGTAAAATTTCCCTATTTCTAAAATTTTTAAAATTTGAGATTTTAAAGACAAAATAATGAGCAAGTATCAGAAATAAATCAGTGAAGATAAAGAATGGACAGCGACAAAAGAAGGTTAATAAAGAGACTGCTGAGAGTTAGAGATCTAAATGATTGAGTGTGGAACAGCTAACTGATGGTTTTGGGTGAGGATTTTGGCTTGAAAAAGATTATGACTTCATGTTTTAAAATATTAAAATAAATTATCCACTTTTTTATATCATGACAAATGTCAGCTGAATGAATATCAGTGAAATTAGGATTTCACTACCCTGGTAGGCATGGCTTAGTGGTTACCAGTGCTGGCCTGCAGACGAAGGGGTTGAAGGTTAGGTTCCAATCAATGGTGCATACTGGTTTCATGCTCTGGGATGAGGGGTGAGTCCAGGAGGCAACCAATCAATATGTCTCTCTCACATTAATGTTTCTTTCTCTCTCTTTCTTCCCCTCCTTACCTCCTTCCCTTTCACTGTCTCTAAAAAAATCAATGGAAAAAAGTGTCCTCAGGTGAGGATTAACAAAAAAATTAGGATTTCACTTTAAATGATTTTGAAAGAGGGATTTCTTATAATGAGAATCAATTATGTAATCATTCAACACATGTTTACTGAACCCATTGAGCACTAATTATTTTATGTTTTAGGGAATAAGGCACAGAAAAAGAGAAAACAAACCCCTGTCTTTAAGAAACTTACAGTGAGGGGCGGGAGGGGATGACAGATAAAAAATAAGCAAATAAATAAGTTCAGATTCCACAATTCTATTTCTGAGTATTTATCTGAAGGAAATTAAATCACAATATTGAAAAGACATCTGCACCCCAATGTTCACTACAGCATTATTTATATTATCCAAGACAGAATAAACTAAGTGGTAATCGACAGATGAATGGATAAAGAAAATATGGTATACATACACAATGGAATATTACTCAGCCACGAAAAGAAGAAAATCCTGCCATTTGCGACAATATGGATGGACCTTGAATCCATATGTTAAGTGAAATAAGCCAGACAGAGAAAGATATTACTGTATGGTCTCACTTATATGCAAAATCTTAAAAAATAAAAGCCAGACTCACAGATACAGAGAGCAAATTGGTGGTTGTCATAGGTGGTGGTGATGGAGGGAGTTAAGTAGGTGAAGGTCGTGAAAAGGTTCAAACTTCCAGTTCTAAGATAAATCCTAAGGATGCAATGTACAACATAATTTGTAACTACAGTTAACAATACTATATCATATGTTTGAAAATTGCTAAGACAATATATCTTAAAAACTCTCATCACAAGAAAAATGAAAAACCATACTATGTGTGGTGATGGCTATTAACTACATATGCATATATCATTTCACAATATATGCATATATCAAATTATGTTGTACACCTTGGACTAGTATAGTGTTATATATCAAGTTTATCTCAAAAAAATTTTTGAAGAGTAAATGAGTTTCTAATATAATGTTGGGTAGTGAAAAGTGCTACCAAGAAAAACACAGCAAGTCAAGAGAGGGGAGTGACACGGCCTGGGTGGAGAGAGGAACTTTTAACAGGACCATGGCAAGGGCTCTCTTTGCAAACGCCTGTGGAAGTAGGGAAGTGGGGAGCTTTCCAGGTACAAGCTACAGCAAGAAGAGGTGTATTTTGTGTCATATTCCACTGAAGGTACTGTGCTCCTGCTGTTGTTGTTATTAGCTATAAAAGTCAGGTAGAAAGATAAATCCCTAACCTACCCAGGAAACTAATGGTAGAGCTGAGATTGAATACTGAACTTGTTTCATCAATTTTTACACCTCTCCATATCATACTTCCCATGATTTACTAAAGACACTGTCAGCAGCTGCGGGAATGGCACCAGGTGTTAAACCGAAAGGATCAGACCAGACTTGGCTCAGCAACTTTAGTACTTGTGTTCTGGCTAGGGAAGAATTCAGAGCCAAGACTCAAACTATAAGAGAACATTTACTTAGAAAGTCGCAGAGGTGGAAGAAATGAGTGGTAGAAGAAATGGCTCAGGTAACAAGTTACAGAGGCAAAAGAAGGGCCCTTGGAGTTCGGAGTTCAGGAGTGAGGAAGGTAAAGGTGACTCCTTGTGTGGAAGGAGAGACAGAAGCAGAGGGGAAGGCACTGTTGGACTTCCGGGAACGAGGTCGCCTGGGTTCTCTGTCCTAAGGGTGGTGATTTTAGGGCGGGTCCCAGGGGAAGGATTCAATAGAATATTCAGCGGTTTTCCAGGTGTGCCCTTTAAGGGCAAGGGGTCCTCATTCAATGCAGCTGGCCCCGAGGTCAGCCTGTTTGCTTGTCTGGTTTTGCTTCTTTTCTGAGTCTGGGTCTGAAATACAACTGAGGCCTAGATGTTATGTCTAGGGAGGAAAGGTCAGGGGGTCTAAACTGCCTCCAGTGTTATGCTAGGGAAGGAAAGGTTACCCTGGGCTCAACGTCCAAACCTCCAATTGTCTGGTGCTAGGCACCGGGGCCTTTGATGGTATATTCTTCTAATTAATGTATGGGGTAATCATTTGTAAAATTGGTCACTGCTTTTTGTTTTGCCTTATAATATGTTTATTGATTTTAAAGAGAAGGAAAGGGAAGGGGGAGAAAGAGAGAGAGAGACATTGATCCGTTGCCTATTGTAGGCACCCCTACTGGGACTGTCTAGACTGGGAATTGAACCCTTGACTTTTCAGTATACAGGACAACGCTCCAACCAAATGAGCCACACCAGCCAGGGCCATTCTACCTTTTTATCTGACTGCCTATATGATGAGAGAACTCAGATTAAAATACAGCATGTGGCATCTAGATGTGTGGGGAATTCTTTCAATGCTGGTATACATCCATATGGTTTCATATCCTCCTAGTCTTCCTCCAACCATGAGTATTTCTTCTCCCACCAGTCCACCTAAGGAGCAGACTTCCTGTCCTCCGGAGTTCACGGTATATTAACACAAAGCCAGCTTGTTCATGAGCGTATGGTCAGTCTCGCAGAACAGGAGCATCAGCAATATTACTTTCACAAAACAGAACATAAAGAGTGCTCTCATGTTCATTCTACACCACAGACCCCCTCCTCTGTTATGTGACCATTGTGGGCACTAACGGGCTCATTCATATTAATGGCAGGCTGATAGCTCCTACTTCAGTCATTCATAAGTCAGGTGGAGATGGTTAGCACACATCCTTCATTCTACTTTGAAAGCCAACAAAGAATAGTGAACAGGCAGCGTGATTCCCTTGACCTGAGTTCACTCTGCAACATAACTGTAAAGTTTACAGTTCCAGGAGGAAAGATTCCTTCAGCGATCGTGAACTATGATTCTAAGAGAAACTTACTTTACAAAAGAAGGAACCCACATTCTATTATAATCACCACTTAAACATTTGAAGTTGGCTATTTTCTCAATAAATTTTAAGAAAAAAATTACTATTTTCTCAATTTCCTGTTTGAAGCATAGTTATATAGTTCCTTTTTTGAATAATTTATACTGTTAAAAATGAAAACATCAGAGTTGATTTAAAAAAGATTTTTAGAAAGGTTTATGCATTTAAAATACATGTCTGAAATATACTCAAGATTGCATATATATATGTACATAATTATATACCATGTATTCACATATATTACTGGATGTATACAAGTATTTATACACATGAATTTCTAATGAGACATAGATATTTGATGTTTTAGAGATGAGCATTTAGGGAGCTTTATAGCATTCATTACTAAAAAGCACAAAATATAGTTATAAAGAACATATTTTGTCACCCTGACTGGTGTGGTTCAGTTGGTTGGAATGTTATCCCACACACTGAAAAGTCTGGATTCCATTCCCAGTCATAGCACATAACCAGGTTGCAGGTTCAATCCCCAGTTGCACATACAGGAAGGCAACCAATCAGTATTTCTCTCTCACATCAATGTTTCTCTCTGTCTCTCCCTTGTCTTTTCTCTAAAATAAATAAAATAACTAACTAACTAACTAACTAACTAACTAACTAACTAACTAAATATTTCCTCAGGTAAGGAATTAAAAAAAGGACAAAAAAAGAACAGCCTGGCTGGTATAGCTCAGTGGTTGAGCATTGACCTACGAACCAGGAGATCACGGGTCGATTTTTGGTAGGGGCAGGTGCCTGGGTTTCAGGCTTAATCCCCAATGGGGGGCATACAGGAGGCAGCTCATAATTGATGTTTCTATCTCTCCCTCTCCCTTCCTCTCTGAAATCAATAAAAAATATATTAAAAAACAAAAACCAAATTTTGTTAAAATACATTGTAAGGTGACATGCACTTAAAAATTTGTTAAGAGCTCTTGCTGTTGTGGCTTAGTTGGTTGGGCATTGTCCCATGTACCAAAAGATTGGCAGTTTGATTCCTAATCAGGGCACATGTCCAAGTTGTGGGCTTGATCCCTGGTGGAGGGCATGTGGGAAATAGCTGATCAATGTTTGACTCTCACATCGATGTTTATCTCTCTCCCTTCCCCCACCTCTAAAAATCAATATAAAATCTTAAAAATAAAATTGTTAAGCCCTAACCAGTTTGGCCCAGTGGATAGAGCATTGGCCTGCGGACTGAATGGTCTCAGGTTTGATTCTGGTCAGGGCATGTACCTTGGTTGTGGGCACATCCCCAGTAGGGTTGTGTAGGAAGCAGCTGATTGATGTTTCTTTCTCATTGATGTTTCTAACTCTCTATCCCTCTCCCTTCCTCTCTAAAAAATCAATAAAATATATTTTAAAAAATGTTAAGAGTGTAGGGTCAAGATGGCAAAATAAGTAAATGCAGTACTCACATCCTCCCAACACAACATAAAAATTAAAACAACATCATTCAGAACTGCCTGTAATCTAGCTGAGTAGTAGGAAGGGCAGAGATTCGAGGTGGTTCCAGCCCCTCACCAGTCTTCCAAGGCCAGGGTTCCAGTGCCAGGAATAGAAGTCCCTATAACTTCAAGCTGTGAAAGTCAGCAGGATTGTGGCTGAGAAGGAGGGCTGCTAGAGCCCCAGGCAGTTCCTCTTAATGGGTCTGTACACAGACTCATTTTCTCTGAGCTCCAGTGCTGGGACAGCAGCTTGAAAGGCACCAGGGAAATATGGGGAGGGGCAGCTTTCTCTTAGACAGAAGTGCTGGCAGAGGCCATTGTTCCCTTTCTGAACCCTTCCTCCATAGAGTCAGCAGATGGGCACCATATCTGAGTCTCCATCAACTAGGCTATCACTGCTTCCACCTGTGATTTCTTGAGACCCCCCCCCCACTTCCAAGAACTTATAAGCCCACCCAAGGCTGTTTCCAGAGGCTTTTCCATATGAATGGCCTTTCTTGGCTCATGCTTTAGATCAGTAGTCACCAACCGGTAGTCTGCAGACCACTGGTGGTCCACGAAGTCTGAAAGGTTGGAAACTGCTGCTGTAGACTTTTCTAAAATCTCTCAAACAAGCAGCACTAGGCTTTAACATGCCCCATACTTCTCACTAAGTGGCCCCAAGCCTAGTACTAAAAGCAGACTTGGTTCAGAGCTTGGCCCCTTTTAGGCGCCCCAAAGGCCAGTACAAGTAGCAGCCATCTGCACGTGGCTTTGTAGTTCATGCTGAGTGGCCCTGGGCAGAACAGAGGCAGTAGGTGATCATGGCCTGTATCTCCCTGGAGGCCATAGAGCCAGAACACCCAGTGGACAGCTTCAGACCATGTTGAAGCAGCACCCAATCACCTCCACAAGTGACAGATTAAAGAGGTGAACTCAGTGGGACCAGAGCCCTGCTGAAGCAAGTCTTGCCTGTGGAGTGTGCCCCTGCATAGCTGGTCTGTGTTGATTATAGTCAGTCCTTGCAGCTGACTGGCCTGGTGGTAAATCCCTCCCATTGACATACCATTAGCAATCAGGGCTCAGTTACAACAGGAGAATGTACATAGCCCACATAGAGGAGGGGAGGTACATGCCTGAGTGCCCAGCTTGGGCGAATGGTGAGGCTGTGCCACTGGATCCTACAGGACACCTCCTATATTAGGTCACTCTACCAAGCTCAAACAATGTAGCAGCTCTACCTAATACATAAATACACAGGGAGGCTGCCAAAATAAGAAGACAAAGAAACATGGCCCAAGTACAATAATAGAACAACAATTCAGAAGAAGAACTAAACAAAACGGAGGTAAGCAATCTACTAGATGCAGCGTTCAAAACATTGGTTACAAGAGTGCTCAGTGAACTTAGGGGAAGAGTAGATGTACTTAGTAAAAACTTAAACAGCATATAAATGGGCATGGAAACCATAAAAAAGAACTAGTCATAAATGAAGGATACACTAACTGAAATAAAGAATAATTTTACAGAGAATCAGCAGTAAAAAATAAAAAAATCAGGATAGCATAGAGAGCCCCTGGGACAACTTTAGGTATACAGACATTTATTTCATGGGTGTACCAGAAGAAAAAGAAAGAGCAAGGAATAAAAACCTATTTGAAGAAATAATGACAGAAAACTTCCCTAGCTTGTTGAAAGAAGTAGACATATAAGTGCAGGAAGTATAGAGAGTCCAAAAGAAGATGAATCCAAAGAGGCCCACACCAACACACATCATGATTAAGATGCAAAAGGTTAAAGACAAAGAGAAAATCTTAATAGCAGCAAGAAAAAAGCAGTTGGTTACCTACGAAGAAGCACATGTAAGAATGTCAGCTGATTTCTCAACAGAAAGTTTCCAGGCCAGAAGGAAGTGGCAAGAAATAGTCAAAGTGATGAAAAGCAAGGACCTACATCCAAGATTAGTCTACCTAGCAAAGCTATCATCTAGGATTGAGGGCATATATAGAGCTTTCCAGATAAGAAAAAGCTAAAGGAATTATCACCACCAAAACAGTATTACATGAAATGTTGAAGGTCTTCTTTAAGAAGAAGAAGAAAAAAGAATAAAAATATGAACAATAAAATGACAATAAATGCATGTCTATCAACAATTGAATCTGAAAAACAAAATAAAGGAGCAAGCAGTACAGAAACAGATCATAGATACAGAAAATATTTTGATGATTGCCAGATAGGAAGGATTTGGGAGGGATGAGAGAAAAAGATGAAGGGATTAAGAAGTATTAATTTGTTGTTGCCAAATATTCATGGGAATGTAAAGTACAGCATAAGGAATATAGTCAATATTCTAAGAACATGTATGGTGTCAGACAGGTATGAGGTTTATTGGGATGGTCACATAACAAGTTATGTAATGTCTAACCACTGTGGTGTACACCTGAAACTAATATAAGATTGCATATCAATTGTAATTGAAAAGTAAAAAATACATATTTAAAAAAGAAAATGTAAAAGTTTGTTAAGAGGGTAAACTCATGTCAACTGTTTTTAACACACCCACACAAAAATAACAACAAAAAGCAAGGGACACAATTTAGAAGGTGACTGTGCTGGTGGTATCATGGATGTATGCATATGTCCAAACTCACCAAGCTGTATACATTAAAATGTATATATTTTTTGTATATTGAGTATACCTTAATAAAGCTGAAAAAAGACCTTAGCTTAAAAATACACAAAGCATTAATTGACGTTTGAGTTAAAAACAGATCTCATAAAAATATACAGTGTATGAGGTAGAAAACTATTTTAAAATATAAAAGCAGCATCTGGAAAGAATGGATGATGACAATGCTAAAATTAACTAAGTAATGACAAAAGAAACCCCAAACAAAACCAAAAACATTCTAGGAAGAGTTGGAAAGACCAGATCAATTTTTAAAAGCTTCTGGAAGATGCACATGCCCAGCCTAAACATTTTTTCTGTGATGGTGTGCATTTCCTTTCCTGCCTGCTTATTTTAGTTTCCACTCAGGAATATCCTTGATAAGAGAGAAGTAATATTATTTACATGTTCCTATCCAACCATATAATGATTAAGATCATCCCTACCGAACTACATTTTGGTTTTAGTTTCAGTACTTTAGAAGTTGTAGGGAACTCTTTTAAAGTATAAGTGACAAGTTGTAAATTCCTGATCCAAATGTCCTAGAGACTTCTTATAACAATACCTAGGGAATCCACGTGTTTGCCACTCTATAAGATCCCGTTGGACAATCAGTTAGTGAATTATATTGGGTAGAGTACAAAATAAGCCGTTACTGAGAGTTTTCTCTTTGTGAACACCAGCATAGCAGTGTTCATGTGAGAGTCATTGTAACCAGAAATACAATTTCCAAATTGACTTTACTAATGACAATAGAATATGTTAAAGTTATTTTTCTGTTAGAGAGGCTCAAAACTGAAATCCTATTGGTGATCCCAGAACAGAAAGCATCCACCAGGTGACCACATTCACCTCTCCCTTTCTCAATAGGACATTGCCTTTAGGAATGACATGTCCGGCTTCACTAGGAACATGTGGGCAACACAGAAACACATTACTGCCACTTGGAAAATAGTTGAGAGATGGAGATTTTTTTCTTCAAACAAACATGAGTTCTAAAACCCAATATAATTACTCCAAGGGACATTTTTCCCGTGGATATTCGTCTAGAATCACAATGTTATTTGGGACAGGAAAATAGATTGAAATATGTTTAATAAATTACTTGGAATGAATTTAGAAATAAATATAAATCAATATGGACAATTTTGCATTTAGAAGTCTATAGAGAAAACAACAGAATATCCTGAGTTGATTTTTAACATGTATTTTGATTATTCTAGGTAATGCTGATCCTGAAGGCCAGGGTTACTGCCAAGCAGGATTTAGTCTGGATTTTTATAAGGTGAATTCCTTTGGTCTTGTAGCTTCTAACATTTATCTTATCTGTGTGATTTTTGTTTTACTCCTGCCTCTCACTCCCACTCCCCACCCCCCGCCCCGGTAATCATCACCACCAAAAGAAACTGTAGGTCTGTATCTAGCTTCTTTGGACAACTTTAATTTTTATTGTTAACTTTTTATTTCTATTAAAGTAATGTATGCACATGACAACATATTAAAATTGTACAAAAAAATATATGGTGAAAAACAACAGTTTTTTCTTCTTACCCCTTGAGGTTATCATTTTTTTCAATGAAAAAGAAATATCAAAAACTCAATAGAGAAATGTGCTTCTGAAAAGTTAACAAGAATCTATACCTTGTTTTATTTCTTCACTGTAATTGACTGGTTTAACGTGTTAAAATTCACATATCCTTTCACAAAATTAAAAAGAGTTGTCTAGTGAGAATACAGGAGGCAAATATTCCATGGTTTTAAAAATAGTATAAATTTCATCAACATTGTTGTCTTTTTTTTCCTTTCCCCACTGAAAGTTAAGGATGCTGAGGATAGAAGGTGGGGTTGTAAATAAGCAAGAAAATTTGTGTTTGCTAGTTTGGGATTTTTGCTCTCTCTCTGGGAAAGGTGGGTTTGCAAATGTATGGAAAAAATAGGCATTATTATGGCCGTGAGATAAATAGAAACTGAATTTTCATCTTATTGCCAAGGCTCAAAAGGCCATGTCTGCTAATTGTACAAAAATATGGATGTAAATTGCTGACCTGTGGCAGTGCCACATAACTGAAACTATACATTCTCAAGGGAGAGACTTCAGCTCACTCAGTTAAGTCAAATGAAAGTACATAATATAGCACACTAGATAACTGAAAGCAAAAAAGGAAAATAAAATGGCCTGCATGACTCAGATATAAAGGCCTCTTTTAAAAATTGTTTTTTTATACCCAAGAAATTATTAGAACAAAGCTTATTAACAGTGATTTATCACCCTTAAAAAAATCTGTTTTTCTTTTCCAATTATTGTCGTTTCTGTTTTGTAGAATGGAGACCTTATAGTAGGAGGACCTGGGAGTTTTTATTGGCAAGGTATGTCCTGTCAGCAGAGAAGACATGCCTGTTTGTTGTTAGTAACAAGCAGATGAAGCCCAGAACATCCAACATTGACTTTTTATTATGCTAATTTCATATCTATGGTCATAATTTCTCAATTCAGTGAAATATTTCAGTTTGTACTTCGTTATACTGTTGCAACTTAATTCATTTATTCACCAACTATTTACTGAGGCAATGCCAGGCTTTGGGACAAAATAATGAGTAAAATCAGACATTGTTCCTGCCCTCACAGAGGCTACGACCTGGGGAAAGACAGTCATTAAAGGAATATTCATACAAGTATTAAGAGAGAGAGACTCTATGGGAGCGGGGGTCAAGCTGGTAACTTGTGCATGTGTCCTGACCATGCACTGACCGAGAATCGAACCAGCGACCTCTTGATGCTACACTGGCCAAGCTGGTTTGATTCTTTCTTTTTTTTTTTTTTTTTTTAAACTTTGTTATTTTAATGTGTCTCAAAATTCTGTGACAGATTTTTGGTCATGTTGTTTCCATTAAAAAGTACTGATTTTAAAAACTAATAACTTAAAAACTGCCACACACACAAAAGAACCAAATGGTCCACATTCTCCTTTCCTTCTGAAGGTTTTACGATGCATTGTAATCATTAACCAGTCTTTTACTATTAAACTTAAATTGATTCTTTTTTAAAAAATATATTTTATTATTGATTTTTTACAAAGAGGGGAGAGGGATAGAGAGTTAGAAACATCGATCAGCTGCCTCCTGCTGGAGATGTGCCCACAACCAAGGTACATGCCCTTGACCGGAATCAAACCCGGGACCCTTAAATCTGTAGGCCGATGCTCTATCCACTGAGCCAAACCGGTTAGGGCTAAATTGATTCTTAATAAGTGTTCCAACTGGGGATCGAATCTGCAACCTTGGCATATCAGGGCAATGCTCTAATCACCTGAGCCACCAGGCTGAGGCCCTCTGATTCACAGGTTAACTAATTTGGTAGCAGACAATCCTGAACTGAGATCTGAACCCTGAGTAGAAAATAACGAGATGAAGAGAGGAGGGACGGTGTGAAAATGATCTTGCAGGGTATTTGGTCTGGTCCAAAATGTCGGGTCCATGAAGACATTTGGTCCACACCAACCTATTTAGCCAGCCCATGTGGCTGAAAAAACAACAACAAACTTACATAATGTGATAACTAAAGTCATGGCTGTGGACAGGGTGCCTAATGAGAGAGTAGAGAGAATATACACTGAATGGTGGTTGGCTGTAAAGTTTAATATAAAGATAGAGTAAAATCTGAGCAAGATGAATAATTGAATGAGGGTGGTTTTTTTTTAATTGCAAGAAATCTGATCATGTTTAAAAAGCAATGGGAAAGATACAGGAGATATGAATTTATAGTAAAAGTTTATATGAAGTTACTGTTAAGCTTAATTCACACATATACAACTATGAACATCAAATAATTAACAACATTTCAGCCTTTAAAAATTATTTTGCAAATGAAAAGCAATGTAATTTATGCAGTGGATGGATAGAAAATTAAAATTGTATTTAAAATTGTATTTAAAAAGATTGCTTTGTAATTCACTTGATTAATTTAATTTTTTCTTTCCTTAAATTGGAAAATGCCTGATACAGATGATTTGCTAAAAATTAGCCATATCAAGGAAGCATTTCTCTGAGACAGATAATTTAAGATTTTATTCAGTCTTAAGATTGTAATGTTTATAGAAGCAGCTAGAGGAAACAAGAAAAGGCAGAAGTGGGTATTTAGCTTTAACCTAGAGAAAATTGGCAAATTCAACAGACATTGTTCAGAAATCCATGTGTAAATACCATTGTCTTAATGTAAGAACAGTCATTCAGGCACAGTCATTTGGATATATTTATGGCCTAGTTTGACAGTTTTATTCCTTTTGGATTTTAAGCAAGACTGGGAATTATGTGTGAGTTCCCAAAGAATAACTTGGCTTTAAAATTAATATTAAATGTTAGTTTCTTGAAAGCATTTCCTCTATTTTCCTCCCAAAGAGTATGAGATCACACTTTTTCCTTAGGTGTCCATAACAGATATGAGAAGGCATGAAAATTGTAGTGGGAAATTGCTGGCCATCTTTTCTACTTCTGTTCATCCCAACACAAGCCTGTTTCAAGACTTCTGATAGTGGCTTTATATGGGAGAGATTAACCAAAGTTCTGGTCATATCAATGTTGGTGGCCATGGATTCCTTTTTTCTGCTAAAATTCTGGATCTCACTATACCTAGCTATTTCCCACTTTCATAATATTATGCTCCATGTGTACAGTTTAGTATAAGAAGTAAATGGCTCAAAGATTTTGTAATTTTCCCCTTTAAAAAAGCTATGTTTCACGATTTTTAATCGAATGCTTTAGATTCAAACCATCTGTATTATGTGAGAATACAAAAAGCCTAATTAGAAAGCATGGTAACGGAGACCTTCGTTAAAATGCCGAATACCTAATAGCAAAACCACACTTGACCTTAGAGGACACATTTAGGCCCTTTAGGGCTCAGTTTCCCCACGAGTAAGAAGTTACAACTTGGCCAGATGGCATCAAAGCTGGATGATGTGTGTTCTAACGAGAGGTCCTGGAATAAAAATGTAATCACATAAATTTTGCCTACAGATGTCTTCACTCTTAGATATGCTTGTCGTTTGAAGGTAGGGGGCTATGTATGGTGAAGGGAGACAGACAAAATATATAGTTCATCCGTGGTTCTTCCATCAGAATGGAAAGCTCTCTCAGCTCTAACCAACTTCAACTCGCAATTCTGGTGGCAGGAAAATTCTTCTTTGAAAATGCAAGCAATTCCATGATCACTTTAAAAGGAGTGTGTGTCCTTCAGAGGTTCAGACGTGCAGTTAATGTAATAACTTGTTTGAACGCAGGTCAGGTGATCACAGCCAGTATTGCAGACATCATTGAAAATTACTCATTCAAGGATATTCTAAGGAAACTGGCTCGAGAAAAACAGACGCAGGTGGCCCCAACTTCCAACGATGACAGTTACCTCGGTGAGATAACTCAAGAAACTTTTGTTTCCTCAAAAGACAAACATATTAAATATGTGGGCATAGTTTATTCCTCAGTTACCTGATATTATTTTGGCATCTCATACATGTTTTCTTTTCTTATTAGCTTAGATGGACTCTTAACTTTCCTTTCTTTTGATTCAGCAATGATGTATAACCTACATGATCTGACAGCTATTTTATAGGCTTCGTAATAGCCTCTGGCACATAAAATATTTTGCCAGTGACAGATACTGTGTACTGGAGGGACTGCCCAGGACTACAATGCAGGCAACATAATAGGGGCCTTTCCAGTTTCTACAACAGCAGGAGACATTCCAGTTGCTAGAACGTTTGAAAATTCATCATGTGCAAACCACACAATACCATTTCACCACTACTGTTTCCCACCTGCGGTATTCTAATGGGCGTTTTGATTAATTAATGCATTTAAAAAATAGTTATGTTTTGTGATCTCACATCATTTTAGAGCGAAGGAACATTTGTGGAAAACTGTCATTTAATAAATTAGGAAATAGGCCTTGGTGGTGATCAGAAGCAGCAAAACCTGAGCACAAGCAAAACCTTCCTGAGTGGCATGTCTAATCATGATGAATCAGTGACTAAAATGCACTGGTCGCCATTTGTACTCCAAGGTGGGTTATGGAGCAGTCCTGCTTTAAAAAGCGACCTCAGACTGTCGCCATAGTCAGAAATACTATGCTTCCAGGATTTAGCACAAAAGTGTTCATATCGGTGTGATTAATTTTTCTCTTTATAGAACCTTCATCTTTCATGCTACAATATTTGTTGAGATTTCTGTACAAAGCAGTACGATGGTAGATCTTTCATTTTTCTAGAGATATAGCTCATTTATTTTTAAAGCTTCAAACATATAATTATTTGTCTTTATTTATGTTTTCTTTAAAACAGGATATTCAGTTGCTGCTGGGGAATTTACAGGAGATGCTCAGCAAGGTGAGAGACATTGTGGACTGTAAGTTATTTATGAACATGGGAGAAAGGTAAAAATCTCCCAAAATACCTTTTAAAAATGTAATTTTCTTTCTTACACAAAATGTATATAAATGGAATCCCAGAATGTATGTGAAATTTTGTAGAAAAACAAGCAAAAACACACTTCAGCATAGATTTTTAAGTCTTGAAGAATTGCATACAAATGAATGTCGGTCCTTATGCAGTCTAGTTAAGCAATAAAATATGAGTCCAGTAGTCCCATGCTATGATTAAAAATATAGATGATTAAATGACTTGGACGAAAGCCATGCAGTTGGTGACGGTCAGGAGCATTGGACGGAGTTAATCTCTCCCTCCTCATTTCTTTCCTTGGCTTCTCAGACAGTGGCAGCCCCTTCTCCATCTCTCCCTGATGGCTCTGTAATTTCCTCACCTCATCCAAATGACCTAAGTTTAAATACTGCAACTCTTTTTTACTCATTGAATTCTCTCTAGTAATCTCATCCAGTGTCAGTTCTCCAGCTTACACTGAATTCCAAGTTCATGTGTCTAACACCTAACATCTCTATCTAAATAGCTATCCTAAACTTAAGGTGTTCAAAACGGAACTCCTGACCTTCCCCACTGATGTGCTGTCCCCTCCATCATCTCCATTTCAGTAAGTGGCAATGCCAACCTCCCAGTTGCTCAAACCAAATACTTTGAAGTCAGCTTTGAACTGTTTTCTTTCTCTCACACCCTTTATCCTTGACGAAACCCTGCTAACTAAACTCTCAAATTAAGACCAGAATCTGATCACTTCTCACCTTCTCAGCGCCTACTCTGATCCACTGACACAATAAAAATCCCTACAAAACCCTATATTTTTTAATTGATGGCCTCTTCCAACTAGAGCATCAGCAATAGCTTCCTAACTGGCCTCCCTGCCATTCATCTTTGCCCTCCCGGAGTCTACCCTGAACCCAGAAGCCAAAGTGGCCCTGGAGAGCAGAAATCAGATGGTGTAACTTCTTAGCTTACAATGATGCCCTGACTAATTCAGGGTAAAATCCGAATCTTCACAATGACCTAAAACCTCTAATCACGAAACCACTAATTGCTCTGATTTCATCTCCTTCCCCTTTACCCTTCTCTCCTTCTACTCCAGCCACCGTGGCTTCCTTGCTTTCCTCTGAATGCTCCAGACACACTTGTACCTCAGGACCTTTGCACTCTTCCCTCTGAGTAGAACAGAGATCTGGCCGATTTCCATCTTTACTTCCCCTTTCTTCAGCCTTTGCTCAACTATCACCTTCTCTTTAAGTCATTCCCTGAGTAACCTAACACATCGCAAGTCCTTCCTCATCCCAACACTGCACTTCCTGTACCATTGCACTGTTTAGTTTTCTCCGCTACTCATCTGCTTCTAACGTACCATTTAATTAGCTCTATTTTTTAAATTGATGGCCTCTTCCAACTAGGTTATTAGCTCCATGAGAGCAGGGGATTTTGTGTTTTGTTCACTGTGTATTCTATGTGTGCCTATAAATATTTATTGATTAAATGAGTTAATATACTACCAAAAAGTCCAACTTTTAGCAAATGAATATCCTCTATTAATGCTAACAGCATGACCCCCGAACTTTGCTAATGTTCAGCACACCAGATAGAGTAAATGTTGGAATGTGAGTTCTACCTTTAGGGGCAGGAATGGGGAAAGGAAAATATGAATGGAAAGGAACTGTCTGCCAGGGCCTTCTTCTTTAAATTAAACTAAATTTTTAACCCCAATTAATCAAATAATAGTTGGATTTATAAAAATGAAAGCTGGAAAGATCTTTGATAATTAGAGATTCCAACTCCCCACTATTTAAGGGGACTGAAAAAAAAAGTTTCAGCAACTCATCCAGGTATATGAGAATGCAAAGAACCAAAACCATTTCTTCCTGAATCGACAGCCAGATCTGTGTGCCTTGGGATGCCTACCCGCTTCCGGCCAGAGTTGTCTCCTGTGTCTCTATCACTAACCCTTCTTTCTTACCTGCTACGTTGTCCCCTAATTCTTCTGCCAACAAACAGTTCCAGGGGACAGACTCATATCATGTTCGAAAACCAAAATTATTTGAACATTTTAGTGTGGCAGGAACTGTTAACTTTTTAAGCTAGAATAAAGTTATCATTGTTGTGAAAGCTAGAGAAATCAGGGTAAGAGGTTTAACCCGGAAATCACACGCAGGCTTCAGAGAAGCCATGCTTATTATGGTCTGGAGGCAGAAACATGGAGACTGGTGACAGACGGCGAAATCTCAAAGTACAGCTTTGGACTTCTGTTTTCTATTGTCTGCAGCAGAAACAAAACTCAATGAATGCAAGACCATGACTTCAGACTTCCAGCTCTCTACATGATGTACTCATTGAAAAACTATCTTTAACTGCTTTGTTGTGTCACTGTAAAGTAGATATAGATAACTTACCTTCTAAATTACCATTTTTATCACCAGAATTGGTTGCTGGAGTTCCAAGAGGAGCACAGAATTTTGGATATGTGAGTACTAAGGATTCATTACAGGATATTTTCTTATTTATGCACAGAAATGCTTTGTTTCATGCAACTTTTAACTCCTTTAAAATGCCCTTTATACAGCAAGCCCCTACTAAGTTGTACTTGTTTGCCTATTAAAAGGGCGGCTAGTTCTTTTTTCCTGATCTGTATGCAGGACCAGCCACATAAATGGTGGGACCCAGTGCAAGAAAATGCAGGACCCCTTGTTCAAAAGTGTTAAGACTTTCAGGACAGTGACAGTGGGCATGAACGCAAGGGTGGGCCTTGTGTGACTGCAGGTCACTCAACTATGAAGGCGGCCAGATCCTTGTGCATAATCTAGGGATAATGTCAGAGGACCCCACTGTTGATCTGACCAACATTTTAGTATGTCTCCTGAGGTGCAAATAGTAAAGCAATTGTTATCTCACAGCTTTCTTCCATCTGTGTCTGTGTGTGTCCAGTCCTTTTCCTGTAAGGACTGCAGGCATTAGATAGAGGGCCTTCCCTAAATCCAGGATAATTTTATCTCAAGTTACTTAATGTATTTAATCTACAAAGACTCTACTTCCAAATAGCAGCATGGATTTTGGAGAGATTATTATTCAAATCCATTATAACTAGTTGCTCCCAAAATAGGAAAAGGAAATAAATAGACCTTATAAAAAACTTTTAAAATAAAAATATTTTAAGTAGTGTTTAATTTTCAGAAGTCTAGTGTACTTTCAATATTTCCAGATTTGGGGTTAGCCGAATAGAATTAAAAGGAATAATTTTGCTTCATGAGTAATATCTTTTCTCATAATAACATGACTCTATATAAAATGGAGCTATACAAAAAAAAAATGGATCTATACAAAAATCCTGATTAGACCATGAGATTTATTTTTCTCAACATTCTTGAATTCAAATTTTATTTCTCCATTTCAGAATTAATAAGCATGTATTTTGTCTGAAAGGATCCCCAGACTTAACCATAAACAAAAAGTTCAATAGGATTTTTAAAAGATCACCATTCTTATGAGCTTACATTTTAATTTTACATATAGCTAACCATTTATCACTTTTTTCCAAAAATGATTTAAGTTATAATTAATTTTTAAAATTCTATATCAAATGATGTAACCTATCTAATTTCTATGCTTTCAGGTTTCAATCATTAACTCTACAGATATGACTTTTATTCAGAATTTCACTGGTGAACAGGTAAAGACATTTTAATATCACATAATGTCACTTGGTCCTAATAGCATATAGTAATATTTATATAATTTATTCTTTTATAAAATATTTTCTGAGCATCTCCTATGTTCTGGAAGCTGTACCAGGCACTGTGACTATAACCATGCACCTGACAGACAAGAATCCAGCTCTTAGCAGCACTATCAGGGTGGCAGTTGAGGAGGAGGACAATTAATTAACAAATAAATAAATGCCCATTATAATTTCAGACAGTGATGTTACATAAAAACAGATTATGACCCTTAAAAGCCAAAATGACATGAACTGCTGGGATTTGAGAGCAATTCTCTTATATTGCCGCCCTGGATGTTGTGTGCCTGGTGGTGAGTTCTGGGTTCCCATATTCTATCTGAGGAGACCGAGGCTTCTCATACATCCCACCGTATTGGCCAGAGTCAGTGATCCTGAATTTTTTCAATGAACACAGAGCATTTTTGTCATCTTCCCCCCTAAATTGTGACTATAGTCTGTCCATTACTATGCAATTTTCAACAAAGCATTTAACAATGGCTCTCGTGATATTCCTGTGGTAAATATGGATAAATAAGGCTGAGATGATAGTGAAGTTGACTGGATTCATGAATTTTGAACAACTATTCCCAAGTAGTAATAATGGGTTAGTGAAAATCTGCTAAGTCTTCTCCTTTGCGCAGATTTATTTTACATTTTATATTTGTTTTACATTAAAAGCTCCTTAAACATTATTAAATTTGGCCTTTCTATAACTTCTCATCCTTAATACCACCTACTTCTGCAGTCTCGAACCTGGGAACCTAATACATAAATGATGAAATTCCTCTGGGTAAAGGCCACACAATGCCATGCCAGGAATAAGAATGTGACTGTAAATGTTTGGAATAGAGAAAAGAGGTGGGAGAATTGAATTGCTGTGACATTTGTTCACTCCTGAATTCACTTTCTTTGTGAAGAGTATCTTCCACCTGGCACCTACTTTGAGTCAGATAAATCCTGGTCTGACAGTGAGGACAGGAGAGTAAACAACACAGACCAACATCTTTGCCTTCCGTGGAGCCTTTAGTGGGCTGTATGCTGATGGGACGCTAATTCAGCTAAAGCACTGGATGGCAGAATATGGAAACAAACAAACAAAAATCCTGGAAAGCTGAAACAATGGGCCAAATCTGAAAAGGTTATAAATCTGAAAGCATAGGTTGAAAAACAAAAGCTTAAGAGCTAGAACATGTGGAGATTGTAGCACACTGGTTACATTCATAAAAGACGTAGGAACCTTACTTGACAATAAACTCATTATGAATCGATGTTTAAATGCAGTTTCCTCCAAATTAAATCCCACTTTATTCTTCAATGATATAAAAGGGCCAAAGATGAGAGTGTAAATCCTACTTAAGAGGAGTGTCAGTGTGCTCTTGGGTTATCAACTTCCCTTTGGTATCACATGTAGTATGTCTAAGAAGAAGGGGCCAGGATGGTATTCTGGCTAAAAATATTTCCATGTGAGATTTCATATAGTAGTGGAATTATATCTATTCTGTGAGGCTCAAAGCTGTAGAACTAGGTAGGTTTATGGGCTAGAAGTTACAGAATGGCAATTTTAGTAAAGAACATTCTAGTAGCTGAGCCCCAAAATTGAATAAGCTGATTGTTGGACATCTTCCAAGGGTGTCCAAGTGGATGCCAGGGGAATAGAGGGGGAAATTATGCATCCGGTCAAGGGTTAGGTTAAATGACTCCAAGACTCTGTCCATATCCAAGAATCTATGAATTTAAATGCAAAAATGTGCTGCAATGAGATTAATATTTCAGGGAAAATTGAGACATGACTTTGAACACAAAATATGTAATCTTATGCTTTGTCCTTTGCAGATGGCATCTTATTTTGGATATACAGTTGCAGTATCAGATATTAACAATGATGGGTAAGTTAATAAGAATCACCTAACTCACCGTGTATTATACTCATCCATAAAAATGTTATATCTTTCCCCTTAATGACATACATCCTTCCATATCTCCTAGACAAGGTTGAGACTCTCTTGTTTTAACTTTTTTTGGGGATATCAGGGCAAGAGGATATATTCCCTAAAGAATTATTTGTCATCTGAGTTTATGTCTTTACTGAGATTTCCCACATCTGCTACTTCTAGAAAAGGACTCTTTTACTTAGTTTTATCTTTAATTTTATGAATTGAATAGTCGTTGATGATTCAAATTCCACAGCCATTGAAGAATTTGCTACTGTGTCTCTTTTCACCCTTTAGCAAGTGATACATTCATAAAATATTTGCACATAAATATTTTTCCTCTCTTTCTAAAAATATTTTTTCTCTTCATATTGCTTTAAAAAATATATTTGTTGTTGAGAGTATTACAGATGTCCCCCACTTGCAAGTGGACATCCCCCGAGGGGTCCCAGATTGTGAGAGGGCACAGGCCGGCTTGGCTGAGGGATCCACCTGAGGTCTCAAATTTTTGTGCACTGGGCCTCTAGGGATCAAATAATAAAACCAATAAAATGGACAAACATCATATTATCCATCCAATTAATATTGTTGGAGCACCTACTATGTGCCAGGCATTGTTCTCAGTGCCCAGAATAAGTTTCTGTGCCCAAGAGCTCACCTTTTTATAGAAAGAAAATAGATGAAGAATCCCGACTGTGTTCTAGGATCTGAGCTAAGCACTTTATATTCATTATTGATGGACATTAGCCTTGATTTCTATATAGCTAAAATGTACTTTATACATTATGTGGTGGCTTATGATTGGAGGTATATTTAGTAACTTTTGTACCTTTTGGAAAATATCTCTGTATTTTCTTTCATTGATCATATATTTCTTGAGTATCTACTCAAGATACTCAAGCATTGTTCTGCTTGCTGGGTTATAGCAGAAAACAAAATAGAAACCCTGTCTTCATCCAGGTTGTATGATAGTTGGGGGGTGGTGTAGAAGCTACAGACAAAAATAAACAAGTCAAGTAAAGAGTATGTTAGCTCATGATGAGCACTATGTAGGAAATAAATAGGACTGAAAGCAACCATGATGTCCTTCAGTAGGTAAATGTATAAGTAAACTGTATTACATCCAGACAATGGAATGTTATTCGGTGCTAAAAAGAAATGAGCTATCAAGCCATGAAAAAACATAGAGGAAACTTAAATACATATTACTGAGTAAAAGAGGACCAGCTGAAAGGCTACATCGTGTATAATTCCAACTATATGAACTTATGGAAAAGGCAAAATTATCTTATATAATATAGAGGTATTATGCAAATTAACTCTCACCCCCTCACAAGATGGCTGCCTACAACTAGGCCAGCAGGGGCGTTAGTGAGGGATGACCAAATAAGCAGGCTGCATGGGGCAACCAGACCAGGGTGGGGGGGGCGGGCAGCTGTGAGAGGTGACCAGGCCAACAAGGGGGGCAGGGGGCAACCAGATGGCCAGCAGAGGCAGTTAGGGGTGACCAGGCCAGCAGAGGGGGGCAGTAAGAGGCAACCAGACCGGTGGGGGTAGTGCAGTTGGGAGTAACCAGGCTGGCAGGGGTGGGCAGTTGGGACACCCATTCACAAGTTCCCACCTAGATGAAGTGCATTTGTTATAAGAGCCCTTAGTAATTTAGAAAAAAACATGGCCGAAGAAGAACTTGAGTCTAAAACATGGCATGTTGTCCAGATTTAGGAAGCCCATTCTTTAAGGAAAACAAAAAACCCTCAGTAGCCTGTGGGATATGTGTAAATGCATTTCTCTCAACAGATGGTGACACAGCAAGGCAAGGGCTTCCTGGGAGCCATGCAGCATTTGATAGGACACAGATGAGCTCTGTATGGACTCTTCACACTGCATTTAAAAATACACTTATTATCTTAATATTGCTATTTTAAAAAATAAAGTGCCCTAGATTCTCAGTTCGAATGTGATTTTCTGTTTTTAATTATTTAGATGCTATGTAAATTAGAGGTCCTGTTTAAAAGCAGTATGCCATAAAAGCCACTGAAAACCTCTCATCTCAAATAGCATGCAAAGTCTGAGTTTATGCTAATGAAGGTGTGATTTGCTATCCCCTCTGCAGCGCCTGCTTCTCTAAAATAATCATTTGTGTTATTGGCTTTCAAATAGACACTGTTAAGGAAAATATGGCATCTTTGTATGTCTGGGATTATACTTGATCCCAGAGTGGGGGTCTGAAAACCACCAGTAACAGTGCCAGCCAGTGTCCCCACCTCTCTGGATGTACTCATCCACAGGGAAGATACTGAATACCCATCTGGACAAAGACATGGACTTGCAGTTCCTTAAAAACCTCAGTGGAACAAGAAAAGAACAGCAGAAAATCGTATGTGGCAGTGACTTTTCCTAAGTCCTGTGATGGCTCCAGGTCAGACACATGTGGCCTCGCTTTGAGAAACAGTGTTTTTGTCTTTCTCAATTTCTGACCAGATTTCTGGCAGAGATCCTGAGGCTGAATGAGATTTACAGCAAACAATCCTTATTGCAATTTTCCTGGATATTATATATTTGGTCTCCCCAGTTTTCCAGTTTCAAATGCAGCAAACTCATTCTCCACAGAAACTATGGTAGACCCTAATACTACTATTAAGCATATGATTAGAAAACAATTTTTCCTTTATGATGTGCCTTCATGTGTAACATATCTAATAACATACCACCACTCAGTACTGCATGGAGAGGGGGTTAAAGAGAGAGATGTGAGAGAGAAGCATTGATCAGCTGCCTCCTGTACTCCCCACACTGGGCCAGGGATTGAACCTGTATCCCAGGTACATGCTCTTGACTGGGAATAGAATTCAAGTCCCTTCAGTGCATGGGCCAATGCTATAAGCAATGAGCTACACCAGCCAGGGCCTGACTGATGATTTTTAAAAATTCAGTTGTAAATGGTTTTTAAGTTCATGGCATATAAGAAAATCTGTTTTATTATATGAAAAATAGTCACAGCTACATTTTAGTGAGTCATGGGTTATTATTCATAGACTAGAGGCCCAGACTATGAATGCATGCATAGATGGGGTCAGGCCAGCCTATCCCAATTGGGGCCAATTGGGCCAGGCTGGCCAGGGGGAGGGGCCACAGGTGGTTGGCTGGGCTGCTCCACCCCTGATCAGGGTGGGGGGTGATCAGGGGCAGGACCAGCCATGGAGAGAGACCATGGGCAGTTGGTGGGCCAACCTCACCCCCTGGTTGAACTCCAGGTCAAGGGGACAATTTGTGTATTAGGCTTTTATTATATAGGACTAGAGGCCCAGTGCACAAAAATTTGTGCACTCGGGGGGGGGGGGTCCCTCTGCCAGGCCTGTGCCCTCTAGCAGTCTGGGACCCCTTGGGGGATGTCCACCTGCTGGCTTGCCTGGCCAGCCTGGGTGAGGGGTAGAGGGCCATTTCAGGCTGCCCACAGCCCCTTCAGGGTTCAGGTCCCTAGTGGGGTGCCTGGCTGGAAGCAGGTATCTGGGATTTATTCAACTTCTATAATTGAAACTTTGTTGCCTTGGTCCCCTGCTCAAAGCCTGGGTTGCCCCTGGCAACCCAAGGTCCCAGCCCAACAGGTATCTGGGGTTTGTTTATTTTCTACAATTGAAACTTTGTAGCCTTGATTAGAGCTCAGGGCCCACAGGGCCCTGGCTTCCTCCATTGCCTGGGGCAACTCCAGCTATGTGGCTGCCCCCATGTTAGTTGAGTTAATTTGCATATTTTCTCCTGATTGGTTGGTGGGCATGGCTTGTGGATGTAATGAGTGAGAGCTAATTTGCATATTAATCTTTTATTAGATTAGATAGTTTTACAGAGTCTATAACTTTCACAATTTTTTATAAAATTACAAATCCCTTTCTAGCTTTTCTGGCATTTATTAGTTATTAAGGAAGTATTAGTGAGAATTCATCATCCAGTTCAGTACTAGATTTGAGATCTAATTCTTTATTTTGCCCAAATTCATAGGATGGGGCAGAAGTAGGCTCATAGTTGTTTTGTGTGTAAAATTATACAATAATTAATAAATAATAACAAGAATAAATTCTGTTTCATGTACTCACAACTATATTGGTAAACTCGCTCCCCCCCCCTCTTTGTATCTTTTCTGGTAAATCTGGGACCTGAGTGGATGTTGTGCAGTGATTCAGAATAAGATTAAGAACATCACCCAGCTGGTTGGTTGTTCAGTGCTCAGAAGCTAGGACTCACCACAGTTTGTGTGATTGAACCAAACTTTCTCCAGTCAAGAGATAATGAAGGACTATTGTGAAGGAGGTTACCTAGTGAATATTCTGTTCTATCCATTATACAACAAAAGCATGTTTCCTACAAATGCTCCAAAATCTCAACATCAGGAAAAAAACAACAAGAAGTCATCAAGTAATGTGATCAAATAAGGAAATTTTTGAGAATTTCTCCTCCTCCTCAATTTTTTATTTAGCACAATCTCCAGATATTATAGTTGGACTCCAAAAGTTTAGACCAAACAAACAGTTGTGTGCATACTGGTTGGTGGCTGATATTGTCAAGCCTGTGATTATTTTGAAAATGTAAACAAAGCTGGTGAAATTAACTTCAGTTTAGTTATCTTAAAATAGCCAGAGCTACAAACCCAGTCAATGTAAACTCTGTTTGGAATTTCTGGAAAAACTTAGCAACAAATGGAGATGGTATTTTTCATCTTGAGCCCAAGCAAGCAAATCTTTTTTTCTTCTTCTAATGGCTTTTGAAACTTACAGTATTTATACTATTTCAGAAATTCACAGAATTACAATTTTAACCATTGTATTGTTTCTAGCCTCTGAAGGGCCAAGGAAAAATAAGTTTAAAGAGATTCCTAGCAGTTAGTCAACTTGAGAGCATTTTAGAGAATGTGGGAAACTATGTTTTGGTGCTACATTTAGCTCAAGCATCTTCTCTCATACAAGAGAGATCATTATGATAGAAATAAGTAGATAATCTGGAAAAACTAAAGCATAAAGAGATTATAAATTAAATTGATCTGTAATATAATTGATAAGCTATTTTAGTTCTTGCCTAACATAAAAGAATTAAGGTTGATTAGTTATACTGTCTTCTAATCTACATTCTTTTAATAAATAACTACATGTTGAAAATGAGCCAGGAGCATTAGCATGTAATATGTATTACTGGGGAAACATGAAAACAGAAAATGTATATATTAAATTAACACATTAACACCATTTGGCTGCAGAAAACTTGAATCCGAATTTTTCATACTGAATATTCTCATTGGTGGGTCCTCTCACCATCTCTTTTTCATTGTATTTGTGTTCTGCTTTACAGGAATATGTTTATATTGTTTCTATGTCAAATACCATATAAAGGATGAGAAATTGAGCTTTGCATGAATGTATACATTAAAAAAGACACAAATAAAACCTGTGTGAAAACTACACAGAGATTTAAAGAAAACTGCTTAAACATTTGACATTTCAGATAAAATGAAATTTAGCACATATATCCTACTTTTATAAAATTCCTTTACATACTATCTTAGATCTCATCCAAAGCACCAACATGACCCAAACAGACAGAGAAGATAGCTTTTAATGAAAATCTGATCATTATTACCTCTTCATTATTGTTTTGTATATACATATATATGTATGTTAATGTATATATTTATATATGTACTACAGGCCTGGTGCACGAAATTCATGCATGAGAGAGAGGTCCCTCAGCCTGGCCTGCATTCTCTCGCAATCCAGAACCCCTTGGGGGATGTCAAACTGCCTGTTTAGGCCCAATCCCACAGGTATCCCTGCGGGATCAAGCCTAAACCAGCAGTTGGACATTCCTCTCGCAATCCAGGACCACTGGCTCCTAACCACTTGCCTGTCTGCCTGCCTGATTGCCCCTAATCATTCTACCTGCCTGATCATCCCTAACCACTTGCCTACCTGCCTGATAGCCCCTAACTGCTTGCCTGCCTGCCTGCCTGATCGCCCTTAACTGCCTCTGCCTTGGCCCCTGCTGCAGCAGCTTTGTCCTGAAGGACATCCAGAATGATGTCCAGAAGGTTGTTCAGCTCTCTGGTCTAATTAGCATATTACTTTTTTATTATTATAGATAAATATAATATATATACAGGGTGTCCCCGCAAATATATACACACTTTTTTTTGTTAGCTTATTTGATGTTTCTTTCTTTTCATGTTTAACCAATTGGAGTTAATAATTATTCAAATGTAGATTTAATTATACATTTTTTAGGATACCCTATATATATAATCCAGACTGATATTATATACATTCTCTTAAGATTGAACACAGCCTATTATATAACTACTTTATTAGAAGGTCAATGGAAAACACCCTTACCAATAAATATTTTAAATTTTAAACTTGAATTGGATATCTAATCTAATAAAAGAGTAATATTGAAATTGACTGTTTCTCTGGGATGCCTAAGCCATGCCCACCAGCCAATCGGAGTGACTGTATGCAAATTAACCCAGCCAAGATGGAGGCCGGCAGTCACAGAGCTAGAGTAAACAGGAGGCTTTCATTGTACCAGCAATGGAGGAAACTGTCTAGGCTGGCTGGGCCTCTACTAAGGCAACATTGTTTCAATTATAGAAGCCACAGAGCTGAAGCAGACAGGAGGCTTTGTTACCTGCCTAGGCCTCGGCTTAAAGCAACAGTGTTTCAATTATAGAAGGCAAATAAACCCAAGAACCCTGCTTCCAGCCAGCCTTGCTAGGACGTTGCGTCAATGGGAGCTGTGAGCAACCTGAAAATGGCCCTCAGCCCCGCCCCCAGGCTGCCCAGGCACTCCAGTAGGGACTCTAACCCTGAAGGGACTGTGGGGAGCCTCAAAACGCCCCTCAGCTTCTCACCCAGGCTCCCAGGCACCCCAGTTGGGACCCAAAACCTGAAGGGACTGTGGGAAGCCTGAAAACAGCCCTCAACCCCTCACCCAGGCTTGCCACACACCCATGGGGTGCGGGTACACACTGGAAGGCTTGGCCAGCCTGCAAACAGCTATCAGCCCCTCACCCAGGATGGCCAGGCACGCCAGCAGGTGGACATCCCCAGAGGGGTCCCAGACTGTGAGAGGGCACAGGCTGGGCTGAGGGACCTCCCCCCGAGTGCACAAATTTTTGTGCACCAGACCCCTAGTATTAATATATATATATATATATATATATATATATATATATATATATATATATATATATAATGTATTTGAGCCCTGGCCAGTGTGATTCAGTTGGTTGGCTGTTGTCCCATGTACCAAAAGGTCACCTGTTCCATTCCTGGTCAGGGCACAGCCCCTGGTTGCCTGCTTGATCCCAAGCAGGGGGCATGCAGAATGCAGCCGATCAATGTTTTGCTTTCATATTGATGCTTTTCCCTCTCCCCTTCTCTTCCCCTCTCTCTCTCTAAAAAAATATAGATAGAAAATATTTTTTAAAAAGATTTCACAAATAAATTTTGAAATAACCTAATAACTCACATAGCATACTGCAGTGGTTTTCAATGATTTTTTTGCCTTGTGGCTCATAGAAGGAAATGCATTTGACGTTGAAACCCAGTACACACATGTACAACTGAAACAAAAGCTTCATGGAACAATATTTACCCTTATTATGTATAATTCATTCACGCCAATATTTTCTATTATATTGTTTTTCATTTTAAAAATTGCTTGTCAAGACCCATTAAATTGGTTTCACAATACACTAATGAACTGCAAATTGAGATTTAACAACACCAGCCTAAACAATAATATATGCTGTAACTCTTAAGTGGTATTGCTAATAGAAAAAATATTGACACTAAGTACAAAATATTCCACAAGGCACATTGTACCAATTGAATCCAAGACAGTTTTTGTCTCTCAACCTTATGAGAACACAATTATAAATTAAGAACAAATGTTTTCCTCTTTTGTTGGCATTTAGAACATTTTAGAAGACTTACCCTTAAACATCTAGGAAAATGTATTCCTAAGAAAATAAATCAGTGCTATTATAATATTCCAAGAATCCAAAGATACCTTGGATTTGTTGGTCTTTCACAATGATAGGTCAAATAATTTCTCATTTCTAGAACTCAGTGTTGACAGTGATAGAGTGAGCCAATTGTTTCAGTCCTATGTCATGTTCATACCCTCAGGGACCAATTATTATTTTTTCCCTTCTTTACAGAATGAGAAAATAACCCCACTCAGCCTCTGTAATAGGGAACTGATGATTTTTCATGTCTTTGAACTACAAGACAGCAATACACACAGTTAGATGTTTAACAAATTCTTCTTCATACCAGCAATAAAAACCAACCAAACAACAACAGAAACACAGAAAGAGAGGCAGCCAGGTTTCTGAAAGGGAATGCCAGAGGCTAGAATGGGTCCAATCTCTGCTCTCCTCTCTGCCTGGAGCAAAATAGGACTGTAAGCAATGGAAACAATTTTTAAAGTAAATGTATCTGGACCATTAAAAGAAAGTTTTATCTAAGTATAGCAATCCAACTTATGTTTTGGAATCTGACACCAAAATAATAGCAATTCCATAAGCCTGTCTTTCACAGCCTCCCACAATTCTCTTCCTTCTTACAGGTCTGTGAAGTCACTGTTCAGGTGCTTTTCCATCCATGTGTTATTTCCCCTGCTGTGGATAGATAATGAAAGCCTATTCTAGATGTCCCTGAAGCCCTAGACCCCAAAGCTATGTTTCACTTCTTTCTGGCTCCTCCAAGATAGGAGATGGGAAAGGAGAATGTATTTTGCATTTTATAAATTGATTTGGGAGAGAAAGGGTAAGAGAAAAAGAAACATCAATAGAAGTTGCCTCATTATGTGCCTCAAACTTGGATCAAACCCCAAACCTGGGTATGTGCCCTGTGAATTGAACCCACCACCTATTGGTGTACAGGATGATGTTCTAACTATCTGAGCCACACAGGTCAGGGCACATTTTGCATTTTTAACAGAAACTCTTTCTGTGTGTATTTTTATAATCTAAACTAATAAAAGCGGAATAGTAAAATTAACCATTTCTCCGGGACGCCCACAGCCAATCAGAACAGCTGTATGCAAATTAGCCCAGCCAACATGGCGGCCGCCACTCACGGACCTGAGTCAACGTTTAGGCAGAGTCCGTTGCTGCAGGAGCGAGAGCGAAACTACCTGCTCGCTGGCTCCTTAGCCTTTGGCCTGAAGCAAAAACGCACATTTGCAACAATTAAGTGTAACAATTGTTTCATTATAGAAGCCGGGGAGGTGAGGCAGACAGGAGGCTTCGTTAGTAAAAGGCCGCCTTAAAGGAACAGCATCAATTATAGGAAACCTGCGTCCAGCCGGCCTTGCTGG